>JAPPVO010000014.1:102070275-102354475 GCA_030407325.1 Camellia japonica | reverse complement strand
CAAAAAGTTATGGTTGTGATTCACAAAATAGATTTCAAATTTGGAAATTAGGGCTTCGAAAATTACTCATTGAAAAATAGGGCTTCGAAAATTACGGCTTCCAAAATTAGGGCTTTGAAAATTACTGTTTTGCAGATAGATAAATGGTATGCTTCAAAAATGTGACACATATTGTGACGAACATTTATGCATGTTAAAGTATACATTTTCCAGAACGTAGTATGAATACGCAGAAACTGATCCAACATAAAATGAAAGGATCACATCTTTGCAGAACATAGTATGATTATGCAGATTGATAATTAGTTGAATGAATGCATATAGTTGTGTAATTTTCAATGTGTGATTGATAATGTGATTTTGCTGAATTTGTTGTGAATCACGCATGAATTGTTGTAATGAACTGCTATCAACTAATGTGTTACCTGCGTGACTTGAATTACTATTATCAACATTGATAACTATTATCAAACTGATAACTATTAAACTGAACTTAACTGTTCATAACTATTACTGAGTTGTTGATAAGTATTTCAGTGTGGTTTGTTCAAAATCACATGTGTCATTTGTTGATAACTATTTCAGTTTGATAACTACTGAATCACAGTCTCCAACAATCTGCCCATAATCATTTCACGTCAGTATGATTTGTTGATAATAGTTGCTTAACATGTGTGATTGATAATTTACTTCACATTGAACTGATATGTTTGTAAAACTGCCATGTTTGTTCAGATTGAAAATGCTATGTGTGTAACATGTGTGTAATTAATCACAGATGCTATGTTTGAAACTGCTGTATTTGTTCAGTTTCAAAATGCTATGTGTGTACATTGAGCTGCGATGTTTGTTCAAATGCTATTACCAGTTTAGTCTGTGTAACCTCTGTGCAAATGCTATTAAACATGGCAGTTTGAACAAATAGATGTTTTCAGTAAAGACACACTCTCTCCCTCATCAAATTAACTAGACCTGCTATTAACCCCACCAAACAGAAGCATAGCAGAGCACTACAACTTTGTCATGTATGCAGATTTAAAACATGGCTTCTTCTTCTAACATTAGCAACATAAGAATACAAACGAGGCTATGCAATTAGGGAAGAACCGCTGCCATACGTATTGTCAGAACAATGAGAATGGAAATGAAGGGCGTTTGTTCTTTGTTTGCCCATCAAAATATGTAAGTATGTATTGGAATTTTAATCCTTTAGTAGTGACAGTAATATTTGTCGTATTCAACTAACTGATTGTCATGCATTGTAGAGTACCCACTCCCACTTCCCATTGCAATTACTTCAAGTTCGTGGCTGAAGATGATGAAGACGTTACGTCCAGAATCCCTTCCAACACTAGAGCTGGTGATGCTTTAACAGTAGAACACTTCAACGATGTAAGGACGAGGCTTCATGACTTTGGAAATGACCATGGTCGAAGGCTTCAAAGGATAGAACATATTATCAAAGCGATGGTGTATTTCATTATATTTTCTATCATTTTGTACTTGATCATGTAACTTTTGTACTTCTTTGTATTTTGGGAAATTGAATGGAAGTTTGTACCAGTTTTTGTTGTATTGTACTTCATGGTGTAAGTAATGTTTATGGAATGAATTTTATTATGATGTAACTTATGTAACTTACTTAATAGCTTTGTGGAATGAATTTTATTATGGAATGAATGTACGGAATGAATTTTATAAGTTATTATGATGTAACTTATAATGTTATTCTGTAATGAATTTTGGGAAACGTTGGTGTCATTGTAAGAGCTTTGTGGATGCTATTTGGCAGATCTGCGGACGAATTTTGTGGATGGTATGTGGATTCATTTTTCTGGATGCTATGTGGATGAATTTTGTGGATGCTTTGTGGATGACTGAATTTTGTGGGTGCATTCTCACTTATCTGTGGCCTGTTATCTGTTGCAGGTTCTCTTATCTGGGTGCATGAATTTTGGTTGTAATGAACAACTTCTGTTATCTGTTGCAGGTTTGTTTGTAATTAACAGATTTGGCAAATCTGTTATCTGTCAACTAGTATCTGTTTGTCACTTTTCTGTGGGCTCAACTATTATCTGTTAGCAAGTTGAAAGCAGATATAGAATGCGTCGTACATTTCTTCACCATCGTGCTGACTTCTTCATTAATGAATATCAATACTCTGGTTCTGCATGGTCTATTGTATATTTTTTTGTTTGAAGGGTAGCTGATTAGTTCATAACAGTGCACAATGGGAGACAAATTGCTAATGCACAGGTTGACCCCATGGGGTATGCTTCCACACAACGGTTGTGTTTGAAAAAACAAAACATTATGTGGCCATATTGATGTTAGAGTGTATGACACCGTTGGCCGGTTGTGCACAATTTTTGTTTGCAATTACAGGTTGTGATTCCAGTCAATCATTCTGACACTTAAACCTTATTGTCCATATTGAACGATTCACAAACATGAAGTAATCAACAAAACATAGGTTAATGATAGTTTCTGATATCGGTCATTGACATTACAAAAAAATTACCTTGTCATCGTACCAACAAAAATCATAAGACAGGTTTTAGTCGAGGATGGTGACCCAAAAAAATACCTCCAACAAAGTGGACATGATGAAGACATTAACGCATGCACCGTTGCAATGGTTAGCAGAGTATGACGGTCTGTTAGTTTGTAAGTCGTTTATTTTCGCTCGACGATGCCAGCTTACAAGACTACGCTTACTATGTCATACACATGTCTAGGTCTGCTAATCCTCGCTCAAATCAACAACCTCGGAGTCTGAGTAATCTGAAAGGTCAGGGTCCGACACCAGTGCATGATCCTCCATTATAGCCTTGATCGCAGATGCCGGGTTCGATCCATGTATCTTCGACTCTGCTTTTGCGTCCTCTATCCGTGAGTTCCTAATGAGTCGACGAGTCATCTGATCAACCTCACTTTGCAAACGATGCCTAACTTGGGACTCGCTGACATGAGGAATTGCCGCTGCATTTCAACCGACCGGGCTTTTGTGACCTTCAGAAAAGTACATCGACAGTGGTGTTCACACTGAACTCGTTTGGCAAACAGTGAAACTGGAATTCCAAAATACTTCCCCAGGCAAGCATCTTGTATTGGGGTGCAGTTGTAATCCCGTAGAGGTTCAAAACTCCACAGTGGGAACCCTGTTTCAAAAAAACGTCGATCACCGAAGGAATCGATATACCCACCTGCATAATCCAATTCTGGTGACTTCGGTCGGGAGCTGTCAGCCGTTGCAAGTGATTGTCCACGACCGCGTTTACCGTGGTGTGCATCCATAGGTATGAAGGTTCTTGATTGAGTCCAACTTTGTTTTCGCAGTGTTGACGAAGAATATATGCACACAAAAACAAACCCAAATGCAAAGGAAACAACACTGGTTGCAAACTTTTTTGTGGTTGGTTGTAAATGTTAAATTACCTTAAACCCGTAGTCATTAATACGTTGGTGGTAGGTTTAAAGATGTGAACACACTCATTGTTGTTTGGTGGCAACACCTACCCCAAACTGCGTAAAAGCAACTTACTGACTGCGAGTATTTCATTTAATAGGTTGGGTGCAGTTGGAAAGGCATATGTATTTGATAAGAGCAATTTTGCTAACCTTTATGGATAGTAGACATGTAATTGGGTTGGGGCACAAAATAAATGACGAATGTGAATGTATGATGAACTGTGGGTGTGGAAATCAATGACAGTGGGATAGTACTGATGGAAGGTGCAATGCATGTGTGTTGGAAATGCCAAATAATGGACGAGCAGGGGTACTGAACGGATGACTTGGTGCATGCAAGAAGGAACGAATTTTTGCAAGATGAATTCGGCCAGTTTGAGAAATTAATACAATGTATGTCACAATGCATGAGGTCTTCTGCAAACATACAAGTCATGTACCATATATTATAAATACTTACAGCATAGTGTTGTGTAATATTATGAATCTGTACATTCCTTTAAAAAAGTAGTCAGTAAAATAAACCATACACATATTCCTACAAAATGTCTTATTCGAACAAGATTGAAGCTATTGTTGAACCTCATGTTGCTCCTGTATTCGAGCAGTTGCAAGCTATCTACGAAAGGCTGAATGAAGTGGACACACGGTTGTCAAGTTTGGAGCGGCAAGTCGGCGCTATCAAGCAGAACGTTGATTGGCTGACCGATGAGAAATTGGCGGCGGACGAAGCGAAGTCTGATAAGACAATGGATGAGAATAGTCAATCAGATAGTACGGACAACTCTTCAGAAGACGCTACTGATGATGCAGCAGATATGTAGATTTGATTTCTTTTTTTTTAACCTTCCTGTAAGCCATGAAAGTTTTGTTTTGGCTGGAGTCATATGTGCTAATGGGCTGATATATAACCTACCTACGAAGAGTATTGAGTTTTCATTCATAATGTGGTTTCTTTCATTTTTGAAAATTAATTTTCCCTTTTTCGTAATTAAATTATAAATTAACTTCGGCAACAAAAGCAGCCGTAAATTATACACTTACAGTCGCATTCAACCGAACAAGAAACATGCGTAAAGAAAATAGTACTAAGTCAGCAGCCACATCGACATGTTTGATCCATGTTTACATTTGACTTGCACTTTGCAGTTAGTCCATATTTACATCGTCCAGCAAAAACAATACTGGGGAGCCATAAATAACATCCATATTGAAATCAAACAATAAAAAATTAGTTAAGTCCTATTGCCACCCAAATTACTGGCGTACTGGCAGCCCAATCCCATCACTGGCCTAGCTTGTGGCATTGCTCATATGAAGGCACTCCCGGTACTCTGCGATCTTTGCATTATTGACATCCATAACGATGTCAACCAACAACTTATGATGCACACAGGGAGCGAACTTTGTACAGAAAAATCATAAGACAAATCAGTTAAAATTGCAGGACATACAAGGAAGGATTTGATTGACAAATGGAAATTAAGCGGTAGAATGTACCTTGTGTGGACCGGGGCTTAAATCAGGTTGTGTAGACGTCCCCGAACGCTCCCGGGGAGGAGTGCGAGTCCCCCCCGTTCCGGTTCGCTTGCGGGTCTACTACAGTTTGGACTCAAATTGTCACGGTTCTAAATCTGAACCAAAGAGTCCAAATCCGGCAAATCGTTTTTGAGAAAAACAGATTTTTGAAAGAAGTGCCAAACATGGACTGCTTTGCCAGATACAGAGTCGCCACCTAAATATTTTATTTTAGGAAATTTAGGAAACCCTGACTCGGTGCCGAAGGCCACGTGTCCGTCATCACCAAAGTTGTCTTGGCTCGGGAGCTTGGGTACGATCGGGGAAGATCAGCTATGAGCACCCCCTTTCGCCCGGTCCGAAGACCGGCCTCTACTAACCATGATATCCGATTTTGAAAACATTATGTGTTCCTGTTCCGGTTATTAGCCTAGATTTACTATGTTATGCGCACAGCAAACAAGTATAGACCAAATCGCCTAAATTGGAACAAAACATTTCATGTTTGTTTTTGAAAATGGTTTGCTACTCGCAAGTAGGCTAAAATGCAGGTTTTGCCACCCTCAAGTGGGTTTTTAGAAAAGACAGTTTTGCCACTATCTGGTGGGCTTAAAACTCACAGTTTTAATGCATTATTCCAATCTAGGTAATTTGACCTCCATCCACAGGCATTCAAACAGTTATATCACATAAGCACTTAGCCTCATGGTAGTCATGCTATTATGGCAACATTCACACGCATGCGATATGCTAAAGCATAAAAACTTACCTAGTACTCCAAGCCAAACAGAAACTAGTTAGTAATCAAATGCATGATCCTAGTCCATGTTAAGTGGCGAATGCAACACAAGCAAGGATGCAATCTTAGACAAGCTCGGCTATCCTAAACATGGTATATGGAATGCTACAAATAACATGTATTCAATTTGGAGTTGAAGTACGATGCAGTTTGTATGATGTACCGAGCCCGATGCATGTAAACAAATGCATGGATGCACGCATGTATAGCATAAGGATGCTAATTGAAATATGCCCTAATACTAACCATCAAAAGCAGGTAAGTAAAAGGGAGAAAGAAGTGGGGGTTGGAAGACATGCACACACGCACCCACACTTATTACAAATTCGCCCTCGCCCGGAGGGACTAAAAGAATATACAGTCCGAATAATGAATAAATAAATTATTACAAAATTTCTAATTATTTAACAAATAAATGCAAAAAGGAAAGGTGGCCACAGCCGCCCGCCTCGGGATGCGCGAATGATGCATGCTTGAGCCCGCCTTGCCCGGAAACCCGCACCATGTCACTGTTGCCTCTGTTTTTACTGCCCTGTCTCTCCAAAAAATGCCAAAGTTCTGGAACTGGTTCCCTGCACGCTTTAGAACACCATCGGCTGAATAGAATATCCACCGGCCGTGTACAATATCCATCGGCTGGAAATAAGGCTATCGGCACTAAATAAATGGCCGGTCGGCACTGAATGTTGCCAGTCGGCAGAAACTTCCTGCAGAAGACAGTTTTGACAGCAACAGAGGACAGACAGTGTATGGCATGGGATCTCAAGCAAATATATGCACGGACACACCCCCTATCATGTAATGGACTCAAGGGAGCATGGCCCTCGGCCCCCGGGCCATCAATCACGCGTTTCAATGCATGATGGCCCAAAAGCCAAGTTAGCAACTTTGATTTCAAATGTCATGCAAACCAAACAAACACATAAAGCCCAACCTCTATCTCTTGATCAAGAGGCAAGGCATGCATGCCAATGCGATGCAACCTAGGCATGTGATCTAGTATGCAACATGGGCATGCAAAGGAGCAAAGTAGACTAGGCACGCAACCTAAACATGTAAGCAAACTAGGCATGCAACAACATGCAACGATGGACTTGAACTAACATGGATGGCTCGCAAGCATGCCAAAATCAGTGGCCATTAAATGAAATGAGGTAACCGAAATGCACACAAACATGTCCAATGCATGGATCTATCCTAAGATACAACATGCAACTCTAACAAGGCATGGCAAATGATGAAACATAGCATATAATGGTGCATGTTTCAGATCTGAAATGTCATGCCAAATGACTCCAAAATGACTCCAAAGCATGCAAGCATTTATGTAATGCATTGTTAAGGACTTAAGCACTAAAGCTAGTGAGATGCAATACACTATAATCATGCAAAACGATGCCCGAATGATGAAGACAACCACAAAAAGTCCTCATGAAGCCAAAAATAATGCTAAAACATGTATGAAATGTAGCCGAAATAAGCTAGCATGCTTGGCTAAATTAGCATGTGATTTTGACTAGCTAGCATGATTTACATGGCAAGTGTATGATGCAAAGCCCAAACAGGAAAAGTCCCTTCTACAACACTGATGAGGGACCAAAAATATGACTACTCACAGTAGATGACAGCCCCCAAATCAATATGAAAACATGCTAAAAATGCCATGCAAGAACTAGGATAACAAAAGGCTATAACATGAGGTACACCAAACATTCATCAAACAAGCAAAGACCCTTAATGAAATATTTCCAGGGGGTCAAAATATGACCCCTTCCAGTTCTGATGATGGCCCAAAAACAGAAGCAAGATAGGCTAACAAAGCATGCAAAATTACGGTAAATAGAAGAGATTATGAAGTAAGTGCAAGATAGGGGTCCCAAACATGGTTGAGCCCTTCTTCAATGTTGAAGAAGGGCTCAAAATGAGCCTACTTACAGTTTACATTATGCTCAAAAACAGATCACACATAGGCTAGAAATTTCATGCAAAAATGTGGCATATCAAGGAGTATTGAAGCAAGTGCACTATGGAGGGCTCAAACAGGGTTGAGCCCTTAAACAAACATGAAGAATGACTCAAAATAGTGCCCATTTCAGTTAGGGTCAAAGCCCAAAACAGTAAGCAAATAGGATAGAAAAATGTGACAAGAATGTGCTATAAAAGAGGGAAAATGATCTCACCCTTGAAGACTACCCTTTTGGTTGCTTCTTGGCTTGAGTTGCAGCACCTTTGGCTCTGAAAAACTTCTCCAAGCTGCTGTGATGGAGTAGTGGTGGTGGTGCTATGGATTGGTGAAGAGATGGCCCAAGAACAAGGGTGTTTGATGGTTGAATGGGAGAGATATAGTGAGAGATGAAGGGATATATGTATGTATATATCAGATATATCTATATATCTCTGGTTTTTGTTCCAAAAGCTCCAACCCTAGATAAAGGGAGAGGAGAGGTGCTTATATAAGCCAAGGAAAACACTTAACTTACAAGCTAAGTAAAGGGAAAGGTCAAAGGGGCCAAAGGGGGGGTGCAAGGCTTCTAGAGGAAGCTAATACAGCTGGCCAAGCTTCTCCAAGAAGCTTGCAAAGTTTCAAGCTCCTAGAAGAGAGAGGGGGTCAAGGAACCAAAAGGGTGTAAAATAGCCACATATATGCACGGGGGAGTGTGCTGGTGCATTCCAGCTGGCACAGCTGGGATGCACCAGCCTTGGAGGGTGCAAAGGGTGCAAACCGGCCAGAAAAATTGGTCGTCGGCCAAAATAAAGTGCCGATCGGCACTATTTTCTGCCGGTCGGCAAAATAGAGTGCCGATAGATGATTCCAAGGTCAAAAAATGGCCGGTGGATATGCAAATTGAATCCCCGGAAGTTAGCTTTCCAATGGCGCAAACCTTGCATCAAAATTCCTTCTATGCAAAAAGTTATGCCCTTTTTGGTGAAGCCGCGCAGACTCGATCCAACCGGGATGATGCCCAGCTTCAACCAATCATATCTCCTCCACCGGACTTGGCTTTGGGAGATTCTTGAGTACAAAGTGAAGCCCCGGAAGTCTTCTTTCCAACGATGGTGGCCTCATAGTTTAACCCAAGTATGCCGATGAATAGGCCCGATTCAGCGAGGGCTGCTCGACCCTCTTCTACCCGGATCTTTGCCGATCTTCTTCTTCAACCTGCTTTCTCCCCTCTTCTCCTCTCCTCTTCAACTTCAAACCCCTAAGTAAGGTGTTTTGAAAGATTTTTCAAAGATTTTATCTCTCTTTCATTCATCTCCACTTTGTCCTTGCTCGATTTATCGAAAAGCGCAACATTTACCGAAATGCGAGCGTCAGAAATCGCGGGAATTTGATTTCAAAAATGTTTTGAAAGAGAGGGTTTTAAGGTCTAAAAAACCATCCAAAATAATTTTGGTCCAAAATGGGGTATGAAGTTGAGATTTGCCTCTCTCCTTGCCGAAGAAACTGAACCTGTGCCCTGCACACCTTTCTCCACCAAGCAAACCATCAGTAATGCCCAAGTCTTAAGGGCAGTCAAAAATGGGGTGTCTACAGGTTGCTGCATGAATTTGATGACGAACATCCCACAGTCAAACGTGCTACAAAAATAATTTCACATTAAAGTTGTCGTCAATACTTAATAGGTTCGTTAAGTCAGTCATGCAGCATAGACATTAATGTGACGGAGGGATTGTGGATTACTCGTCCAGTTGTTGTACTGGCCTCTCATCTAACATGCAGAGGTGAAAGCTACGCACGTCTGTAACATAATCATTTCCAAAGTGTAGTTGCAGCAAGTCGTGCATAGTTTGAACCTGTTCCACAAGGTTGAAGTTGGTTTACGTAAAGGATGTTCAAGTTTTTTATAGTGTTCAGAAATGCACCAGAAGGACATACCAAAATTTTAGCCGCATTTAGCTTCCTTTTGTTCGGTCGGTTGGATGGGACCGAGTCGAATAGGTACGCTACACGGTCCACCATATCAATTTTAACGCACAACCAATGCACTCCTCTGTAATTGAAAGGCATGTAAATCTACACGTAAACACAATGGTAGACCTTGTTTAGAGGCCATGTAAACATGTAATGCCTTTCATATTTTCGTTTTAATATAACGGGATGAACATTGATATTACCCTCTGGCATGCATCAATCGCAGCAGTGTATCTGTCATGTCCGAAAAATGATGTGACGATATGTTCATGGTGCAGAGGTTGCATATCTTTATTTAGAATCAAAGTCTGCATGTGTAATGCATAAAGGTCATTGACGGAAACATTTGTCAAAATATGTCATACACAAATAACAACGTAGCTTTAAACACTTACTTACCGACAGATATACGGGAAAGAACCAATCAGTGTGCCTCCCGTCATTGTGTAAATCCCTCTGTCGATTAGTCAATTGCACCACCACCAAGTTGATTGGCTGGAACATTGTATGCAAGACACAAGGCAAGTTGATTAGAAAGGTTTCTGAGTTCAGGGGTACTGAACTCAGCAGATTCATATTTGTGCAGCCAACACTTACAGTGTCGGATAGCCAGGACCCTGGTTTGAGCGTGTGCATGTCACGCCGGGTGGCAACTTCACATGGCCGTCCATGAAGATTCATGGAAACAACAATGTCCCTACAAGCAAAAAATGATCCTTAGAACGATAGTTATTTCACAGTGGACTGTCATTTAAAATTTGCAAGTAGTAAATGAAACATTACATTTCATTTTTGCTATCGTCAAATACATAGTTAAGAAGTTTTTGTTCCTCTGCCGATAACAACCCTTCGCTGTCCAACATCGTGAACGAGTCCTACAAAAATAAACAGCCAACTAACAGTACACATTTCATAAAAAAATTGAAGCTTACATTACAAGGTCGGTAGTCATAAAAAACAACATGAAATGATGTAAAAACTGTGAGCCTCAGAGTTTTCCCAACTTGTGATGTTTGGTGCGGAGTTTGTTAGAAATGTGTACTAACATATGGCAGCAGTCATAACTGCAAACATGCAATTCTTTGACAACTAGTACAATACAACACAGATGATTGTAAAATTACTGATTCACATTATTGATGTGGGCATGAATTGGGTATTCAGAACTTGTGGGGCATGAAAGGCAGTATTTGTACCTTGTTCACGTTGTCCACACCATCAACAACCACAGGTGAACTGATGTCGTCAACTCCACTATTTGTTTTGCTATCGATGCACAATTGCATATCCCCGACCTCAGTGGCTTGAACTCCACTTCCGCGCATTTTTCCTTTTCCTTTTCCTTTTCGTCTTCCCTTTGCACTTCCTCTAACGATTCCAGTTGCTGCCAATGGTTTGCCAAGCTTAGTAGGAGAAGTATGCACATCGCACGCCACGTTCTTCACGCCCACTGACTGAAGGTCATGAGTGTATTTATCTTCAGTTTCATATGTTTCCCCTGACCGAATGCCTCCCTTCTTGTTGTTGTCCCCACCTTCTTCAATGTTCAGCTTGTGCCCATCATGCAAATGACTTTTGTCCCTTGCCAAGGTTCCCTTCAAAATCTGTTGTTGGTGATCCACCCCTTGTACATCTGAAATATTACACTCCATTGGGTTAACTTCGTCAGATGGTTTGACCACGCCATCGTCATGCGCCTCGACTCCAACAGCAGGGTCTACACCCTATTGGGCCACGCCTGCCGGTTGCGGTGTAGAGAATATACCTTCGATGAGGTGGTGTAGCATTTGCTTCAGTTCACGTAAATTGGTTTGTTCAGTGAATGGTTCGTTGCAGCCCAAACTGAAACGTTGAAGCAGTTGCTTCAGCATTTCCTTCAGTTGAGCAACATTGGAGGAGAGGTTAATGATACACACATCATTGCCTTCCACCTAATCATACATACAAATTCGTGAACTTAGTCTTATAAACCATCTTCAAATGATGTGGCTCAACTGTGTGAAAATTGCGTAATGGTTGGATGGATTACCTTGTCATTGCCAACAACTTGCTTGGCTTCGAAATGTCGCAACATCTCCATTAAATCTGTTTGGTTGTGGAGAACTTGCTTCATCATTTCCTTCACTTCGCGAATGTCGGACTCCAATGCTTGGACTTCATTGTTGTACTGTCCTTTTTGTTGGTTCTCGACATGGCATGCATCCATGTCAGCATCATCCGCGTTACTGGAATCAAACTCCACCTAATCATAGAAACGCATAAATGAAGTCTGACATTGTATGTTGAAGACAAGTGGGTCGATGGTGTGAAATGTGCACAGTGGTAGGAGTGCTTACCGCAATTGTTGGGAATTTTTGCTTCCTTCTCATACGTCGCAGCGTCTCCCGTATTTGGGTATCACCCCAATCATGAAGCCGAGGTGTGGACCGCGTCGTAGTCGAGGTCAGACAAACACAATCAAGGTACAACAGCTGTGGACATTAAGGGGCACACCATAATTAAGTTGTTCTTCCCAGAAAAATGAACTATATTCAGTAACAATGACATTCATTATTCTCAATTTTGCAGCGGAACGTACATAGAATACCGATTTTGTTGAGGATGCTGTGAACTTTATAGGCACATATCATGCAATGTTTTTTTGGGGAAAAAATGTACAGCACACCAACGACTTTATTGATGAAACCAAGGAAAAAAAATTATGTTCATGTTCCCCTCTTCGCAACCTAGTTTTAATTGGTTCCTCCATTGAGGTTCGGCATACTTTGCCCTGTACTCGTTGTTCTTAAATTCATGACGGTACTCGCAGAAAATATATTTCTGCGAGTACCATACTTGGTCAGGAAGAGTGTTGTTTGTCGTACTCACAAAGCAGGTACCATTGTATGTCCCAATGAAGGCCAATTTGTTGAACCATGACAGAACAATGCATGAAACACATGAAGGGGGGAATGGAAAAAAAATCAAGTTATTGGCATACCATTAGCAGGAAAACACATCCAGTTGCACTGCGATGAACTTTATACTTGCGAACACCGTTGTGAAGGAATTGCAGTGTCAACTTTGCCCAATTACAAGCTCGCATACGATTCACGTCCTTCACGGCATGAATGAACGATGGATTCAAGCCGGTCATTGTGGTAGGACACAACATGGCCCCCAACACGTACAGCGCAAATTTCCTCCGAAACTCGTCCTCCGCACCATCAGTCTCGGTCAGATAAAGTCTCAACTTGTTCAAAGGAATGACTCCGTTAACAACTCCAACCTCATCGTACATATTGGGATATGCTTCTAATGACCCAGCCAACTGCACGTCATCGCCTTCACACCGTATTCCCAATAAAACATTAACTGCCTTACACGTGAGGCTGACTTGACAACCATGAACATTCAATGAACTACTGTCAGGATCGAAGTTCTGTACCAACCATGCGCACAAGTCGTGATCTATACGTGTACACTTCATCCCCAGGAGGCCAGCAAACCCAATGTCAATGACTGCCTGCTTTTGTGCTTCGTTGAACCGGTTAACTAGCTCAACAATTGACTTCAATGATATGCGGAGTTGGCTTTTACCCTGCACATTTTTTACCCTTAAATTAATACAAAAATACAACCAACAATGTCAGCAAAGCAGGACCTAGCCAAATGCATTTACGAAAACATGAAGTACGTAATGACCTTTTCAGACTTCGGTGCAGATGGTACAACTTTGGCGTGTTCCTCAGCGCTCGCCTTAGCCATTTCCGCAAACCTCTTTTTCTCATCAGAGGGGAGTGCCTTCCACCTTTCCCCAATCTCCTTTCTAGTCTTTAACCAAGTAAATGACAGACGTACAAGACAAGTAACAACTATGAGTCCAAAATTACTTTAACTAGAACTTTATGCCAAACGCAATCCGCGTGCATTGTTGGTAATTAAATAAGATTGCAAATACAAATAACAGTTGCAGCAAAAAGTCAGCGACAAAACGTAGCTGGACTTTTACAAAGAATTGAAATTTACAAAAACAATAGGAAGGTGACCTTATTACATGCTACAATCCTACAAACGTGAAACAATCACAAGGCCACTACGACCATTCAATACAACGTGTGGATAGCAACCCAGCGATGTGTTTCCATCATAGTGTATTATAGAGAATACAGATTTCGACACTCACCATTTTTTGTCCACTGTAGTCTGGCCCTTGCATTTCCTTGAATTGTTGCTGGCTGCATGCAAGCATCGTGAAGCTTATCATCACTAAATCTTAAATATGAATACATATATATATATGCAAGTTTTTATGTCAAGCTGGCCCCGAAATCGGCATAATACAGCTTTCGTACATCCGGGACTTAATCGACACCAATTTAAACATTTTCAGACATGCGGAACAAAACCAATTTCAAACATCACAAACTGAACTTCGACGAGGCGCGTAATTTCAGTACGAAAAATGTAATTCCATATTGTCAAAATAAACAACTAGTACCTGTAACAAATGAATGGTGCAACTGGCCGCTTTCGACAAGAGCCAGCGATAGTGTCAGACATTTGGATTTGTTGTTCGGCAATTGTCTTCAATCTTTTCCTTCCCCTTTATGAAAGAGCAAATCATACAAATTAGATTGAAGGGAAAATTACAGGGGTGGGTACACATTTTGTCCGTTGTCTAATTTGGATCGATGCACTTTAAACTACCTAAATTCTGACAGTCCATTTCAAAATTCCTGGACATTTTCGGTCAAATTGCTAATGCCGTTTGTGATTTTTAAAACAAAGATTGTAATGTCAATTGATTGAGATTATGTAAGTTCAGTAAAGTTATAAGTTGACTACAACAAAAAGTACAGTTGGCACGTATATGCATATTTTCAGATACAAAACAGTGAAGAGTTGTAATCAAATGGACGTAATTGAAACAAAAGTTCAAAATTGATGCTGCAAAGCGAGGCCATTCAAAATTTGTGGAAAACAAATAACACAAACACAAAAGTACACGGGCTGCTGTAAGAATTGATCCGGAAAAAAAATCAACATATTCCTTGGTGATCGATTGCGTTTGTTTACAAACATATGTACGAAACCAAGTGGTAGGAAGTCTTTAAGGAGAAAACTAACATTGTTGGTGCGAGGTGACCAATATCCATCAGATGCAATGACGACAACTCCTGCAAAGTATTCGAATCAATATTTACAAGAACACAAACAAACGGCTGCAACATGTGGCTGTTAACCTCAAAATTTTGCGTAAACACAGACAACAACACGCAGAATTTCCCAACACATACAGATTTTGAAACGGACAAAAGAAAGGACAGACATCCAAATTTTGCATTTAGTTCACACAGCTTACAATTAAAATAATTATGTGTACAAGCGATAAATGCATAATTTCGCAAATATTGCAGAGGAAGGACTACATTTTGTTTTTCATTTACGGCTGCAGGACTACACGCACATACTTTTATGAAGGCCCGACTACAAAGGACACAGAAGCAACTGAACTATTTCATGACGGGGTTAAACAATCTGGACACGATTCCGCTGTCAGAGAAATTGGTGCTCATCCCAGCCACAAAAACCAGATGAAACCCCATCCAGTTGAGGGCTTCAATTTCCTACTGAGCAACTTGGTTGCAGAGAATCGAGGTGGCTGCATCCTGGCCCATGCTCCATTACCTTCGGGTGGTCAGACAGTGGGCAGATCAGAGAAGAATACTTTTCCGGGCGTACAAGCAAGTCTCATCGATTGTATGTGACAATGAAACAAGCAAGGAAATTGAAGCCCTGAACTTCATGGCTGGCCTTCCCAAGTCTCGTCAATGCCCTCTGTTTCTGTGGTTGACGTGTCTGTAGGTGAACTCTTTAGGAGGGATATCAACTGTGCGTGCACATACAGTGTGCTCCCATCCCAGGTGATGTTCAACTTCTTAACGAAGTTGTTCAGTTCTTCAAGTTCACGAACTGTCGTAAGGGGGAGGTGAAGAAATTCAGAAAAGTCAAGAAGCCCAGGCAATTCACGAAGAAAATCTCATTCGTAGAAATGGACAACCTTGCCTGTCATTGCACGCAACTTTTGAATGCCGGTTACCTTTCTCTTGAAGTTATCATCTTGCATATATATATAGCAGTTACATTTGAAGAGGAAGGTAGCTGTCATTCATGAGTTGCGGGCTGTCTGGACTTTATTGAGCGAGTTCATGAAATGCGTACTCTCATTTGTCTTTTTTATGACATTCGTGCAGAATGAGAATGGATGGGTACGTTAGTAATATTTGTTGGCAGGCAGTGGCAGTCTTGCTTGTTTCATTGTCACATACAATTGATGAAACTTGCTTGTACGCCCGGAAAAGTATTCTTCTCTGATCTGGCCACTGTCTGAGCACCCGAAGGTAATGGAGCATGGGCCAGGATGCAGCCACCTCGATTCTCTGCAACCAAGTTGCTCAGTAGGAAATTGAAGCCCTCAACTTGATGGCTGTCCTTTCCAACAACTTAAGCGGCCGGAGACGATGGCTGAAAACCAATACCTTCTCCCCACCTGACTCGGACAAGCCTAACAGATTAAGGAAGAAGTTTGCCTTCAGTCCTTCTCTAATATCCAACTTTTCTAAGATGTGGTCCATCCGGGCATCGTCAATGCCCTTGTTTCTGTGGTTGACGTGTCTGTAGGTGAACTCTTTAGGAGGGATCTCAACTGTGCGTGCACATACAGTGTGCTCCCATCCCAGGTGATGCTCAACTTCTTAACGAAGTTGTTCAGTTCTTCAAGTTCACGAACTGTCGTAAGGGGAAGGTGAAGAAATTCAGAAAAGTCAAGAAGCCCAGGCAATTCACGAAGAAAATCTCCTTCGTAGAAATGGACAACCTTGCCTGTCATTGCACGCAACTTTTGAATGACCGTTACCTTTGTCTTGAAGTTATCATCTTGCATATATATATAGCAGTTACATTTGAAGAGGAAGGTAGCTGTCATTCATGAGTTGCGGGCTGTCTGGACTTTATTGAGCGATTTCATGAAATGCGTACATTCAAGTGTAAGTTTTTTATGACCTTCGTGCAGAATGAGAATGGATGGGTACGTTAGTAATAATTGTTGGCTTCCAGTGGCAGTCTACTGAGCAACTTGGTTGCAGAGAATCGAGGTGGCTGCATCCTGGCCCATGCTCCATTACCTTCGGGTGCTCAGACAGTGGGTAGATCATAGAAAGGTAACCGTTTCCGGGCGTACAAGCAAGTTTCATCAATTGTATGTGACAATGAAACAAGCAAGACTGCCACTGCCTGCGCACAAATGTTACTAACGTACCCATCCATTCTCATTCTGCACGAAGGTCATAAAAAACTTACACTTGAAAGTACGCATTTCATGAACTCGCTCCATAAAGTCCAGACAGCCCGCAACTCATGAATGACAGCTACCTTCCTCTTCAAATGTAACTGCTATATATATATGCAAGATGATAACTTCAAGAGAAAGGTAACCGTCATTCAAAAGTTGCGTGCAATGACAGGCAAGGTTTCCATTTCTACGAAGGAGATTTTCTTCGTGAATTGCCTGGGCTTCTTGACTTTTCTGAATTTCTTCACCTCCCCCTTACGACAGTTCGTGAACTTGAAGAACTGAACAACTTCGTTAAGAAGTTGAGCATCACCTGGGATGGGAGCACACTGTATGTGCACGCACAGTTGAGATCCCTCCTAAAGAGTTCACCTACAGACACGTCAACCACAGAAACAGAGGGCATTGACGATGCCCGGATGGACCACATCTTAGAAAAGTTGGATATTAGAGAAGGACTGAAGGCAAACTTCTTCCTTAATCTGTTAGGCTTGTCCGAGTCAGGTGGGGAGAAGGTATTGGTTTTCAGCCATCGTCTCTGGCCGCTTAAGTTGTTGGAAAGGCCAGCCATCAAGTTGAGGGCTTCAATTTCCTACTGAGCAACTTTGTTGCAGAGAATCGAGGTGGCTGCATCCTGGCCCATGCTCCATTACCTTCGGGTGCTCAGACAGTGGCCAGATCAGAGAAGAATACTTTTCCGGGCGTACAAGCAAGTTTCATCAATTGTATGTGACAATGAAACAAGCAAGACTGCCACTGCCTGCCAACAAATATTACTAACGTACCCATCCATTCTCATTCTGCACGAATGTCATAAAAAAGACAAATGAGAGTACGCATTTCATGAACTCGCTCAATAAAGTCCAGACAGCCCGCAACTCATGAATGACAGCTACCTTCTCTTCAAATGTAACTGCTATATATATATGCAAGATGATAACTTCAAGACAAAGGTAACCGTCATTCAAAAGTTGCGTGCAATGACAGGCAAGGTTATCCATTTCTACGAAGGAGATTTTCTTCGTGAATTGCCTGGGCTTCTTGACTTTTCTGAATTTCTTCACCTCCCCCTTACGACAGTTCGTGAACTTGAAGAACTGAACAACTTCGTTAAGAAGTTGAGCATCACCTGGGATGGGAGCACACTATATGTGCACACACAGTTCAAATACCTCCTAAAGAGTTCACCTACAGACACGTCAACCACAGAAACAGAGAGCATTGACGATGCCCGGATGGACCACATCTTAGAAAAGTTGGATATTAGAAGGACTGAAGGCAAACTTCTTCCTTAATCTGTTACGGTTGTCCGACTCAGGTGGGGAGAAGGTATTGGTTTTCCGCCATCGTCTCTGGCCGCTTAAGTTGTTGGAAAGGCTAGCCATAAAAGTGAACTTCAACTCTTGATTCAGAATTGGGTGTGGGAACGAATAGCTCTCTACAAAATTTGGAAAGCGTCATCCTCATTTCAACTCTTTCAATTGGCTTTCCTATGTTTTAAGTTGAATACCGTCAACTATGCATGAAATTCAGCACTGAAAGAAAGAGTTGTTTACTGTGTTACACGACTCGGGTACGGGTGCCAGGTGCGGTATGTATGTACAGGTCTGACTCATTAAATCTTAACTCTACATTCAATGGTACGCGGTGTGGGGAAAAAATATCATATTTTTAGTCTAATATGTGACATAAAATGGTACTATATGTAACTCACAGTGTCGAAATCCATATAGTAATTTCACAATAATTTGCACATATAATAATTGTGTTATATACAATTATATAAAAAGTGTCCGTTGAAAAGTATCCGACACATATCCCATACCCTTGTCCGACTCTCAGGTGTCCGACACAGGTATTTGATCCATTTCGGTTAGCAGAGGGAAGAGTTCCTATTCGAATAGCACAAAATACGAAAATGGAGTACAGAACAGTTCCTATGGGGTCGATTTCGGGTTGGGTGTGAAGGTATATGCGAATGATAGAAGACAAACAAGGAGACAGATAATGTACCAGCACGAAATAAAGGAAATACCAACCGGATCAGACGAACCGACGGTGGTGCTCGATTAACCCTTGCGGTTGTGCTCCACCGACAAAAATCAACTTAAAAAAAGTATTTATGCATCCACTTCCATGGCTAGCCTTCCCAAGAACTTAAGCTCGGCCCTCAAATATTTTTCTCTGTAAAACCCTACAGCTACGGGGAAATGGAACAACGGAGAGAGGCAGAGAGAAAGACAAACAAAAAGAGAGGTCCGAGATGGAAGAAGAGAGACGGACGGGCCGACGGAACTTACACCTCTTCTGAACACTTCGGCATTTTTATACTTGTTCTGACAACTTACACCTTTTAATGAAAACTGACATCATTTATAAATTATTTTTCTTCATAAAAGTTACACCTTGGAACTTATATCTTTAAATAAATTTTCTTAATAAAAGTTACACCTTGGAACTTATATCTTTTCTAAAAACGAAACATTCACCTTTATTGGATTGGTCTACTTTGGGAACTTATATCTTTTGTAAAAACGAAACATTCAGCTTCGATGATTGGTCTTCTTTGGGAACATATAGCTTTTGTAAAAACTCACAAAGTTTACAACCATTAAATTAATTTTACACCTTTCCTAAAAATTTACACCATCTCTCGGAAATATTTACAACTTCTTGAAAAATTACACATTTTGTGGAAAAACCTTTTTCATAAAATTTACACTTATTATTTCAAGTTACACCTTTAGTGAAAAACAAAACTTACATCTTTTCTATGGTAATTTACACCTTCTTCGGACAAACATACACCATATTTGAAAAGGTTATACCTTTTCTCAAATAATTTCTTTTAACAAACTTTATGAAAAGCTTATTTTCCATAAAAAGTGTAAATTTTCAAAAAAGGTCTAACTGTCTTCACCAAAGATGTAACTCCTATTTAGAAGGTGTAAATTTTTTTAAACATGTTTGCTTCACGAAAGGAGTACCTTTTTAGAAGAGGTGTAACCTTTTAAAATAAGGTGTAAACTTGATGAAAACATATTTTCCATAGAAGGTGTAAATTTAATAAAAAGGTGTAAGTTTTGCTGGCAGAAAAGTTGTAATATCCCCTAAAAAGTGTAAATTTGATGAAAAAAGTTATTCACAAAAGCAGTAACCATTCAGAAACGGTGTAAGCATTCCCACAAAAAGGTGTAATCATTCAGAAAAGGTATATGTTTTTAACAAAAGGTATAAATTTTATTCAAATACTCATTCCATGAAGGTGTATATTTTCAAAAACATGTATGTAGTTTTCACAAAACATGGAAGTTATGTCACAAATGAACTTCCCATTGAAGGTTTAAATTTTAGGCAACTATAATTCAGATTTCCATAAAAGGTCTAAGCATGTTCAGAAAAGATGTAACTTATTTCAAAAAAGGTGTAAGTTCTGTTCTCAGAAAAAATAAAGTTCCAATAAAACGTGTAAATTTTTTAATAGACATGATTTTTAATAAAGTAGTAACTTCTCACAAAAGGTTTAAGTATTTCAACGAAAAAGGTCTAAATTTTATAAAATAAAATATTTCACAAATGTGTAACCTTTCACAAATAGTGTAAGTTTTTTCACAAGAGATGTGAGTAAATTCGCAAAACGTGTAAGTTCCGTTTTTTGCCCCCAAAACCTCGAAGTTCCTAAAATCCAATCACACTGTATTTGTCTTGTTCAAATAATGGCAATGTCAGATAGAAGGGCGTTTCGGAGGGGTTGGCCTTTCTCTCAGTAGAACTCCGTTTCAGAGACGACGAGTCTGGAGGGCTTGGAATAGCGACTCCAAGTCCAAATCCAACCAACTATGTCAATGTAAAAGAGAACCGTTTTTAATATAGGGCAACGGACACACAGAGGGAGAGAGAGAGAGATAGACTGAGATCAACAGACATAGAGACCTAGATGGACACTGATCGACAGAGCAGCCACTCCGAGATCGACAGAGAAGAGACCCACACGGACACAGACAGACCAAGATCGCTGGAGACAGACCGAGATAAACAGGGATCGACAGAGAGAGAGACCGACATCGACGGAGAATAGGCCGACATCGACACAGAGAGACCAAGATCGATATCCAGAGAGAAAAAAACCTTTGATTTGCGGCGGCGGTGCCAGTGGACGTGCCGATCTCAGAAGGCTGTGAGCACCGGAGGCCACCGATGCTTGGGTGGTCAGCGGGGGTCACGAACCCTTTGATTTGTTCAGTGGTTGTCCCAATTTGTTTATGAACACTTCGAAATGTTACTCCTTTTGTGTTTACTACGAATACTTTCAAATGAACACCCCTTGATGTTACTCCTTCTGTGTTTACGAACATTTTAAAATGAACGCCTTGTTACTCCATTTGTGGTTATGAACACTTTGAAATGTTACTCCTTCATACTTTTCGTGAAAATAGTTACACCATTTTTGAAAAGTTACTCCTTCTAAAAGGAGTAACTTTTAAAAAAAAAATATAGGCACTTCCACGAAAAGGTATAAGCTTAACCAAAAGGTGTAAATCTGATGAATTTATATTTCCACAAAAGGTATAAGTTACTTCCCAAAAAAGCTTTAAGTTGGGCTTCCACAAAAGGAGTAAGATCGAAGAAAATGTATAAATGTTATGCCAAAAATTCTTACAGAAAAGGAGTAACTTTTCAAAAAAAATATAGGCACTTCGACGAAAAGGTATAAGCCTAAGCAAAAGGTGTAAATTTGATGAATTTATTTTTCCACAAAAGGTATAAGTTACTTCCGAAAAAGCTTTAAGTTGGGCTTCCACAAAAGGTGTAAGTTCGAAGAAAAGGTATAAATGTTATGCCAAAAATTCTTACAGAAAATGAGTAACATGTCAAAAAAAATATAAGCACTTCCACGAAAAGGTATAAACTTAAGCAAAAGGTGTAAATTTGATGAATTTATTTTTCCACAAAAGGTATAAGTTACTTCCGAAAAGCTTTAAGTTGGGCTTCCACAAAAGGTGTAAATTCGAAGAAAAGGTATATATAAATGTATGCCAAAAATTCTTACACAAAAGGAGTAACTTTTCAAAAAAATTGTAAGCAATTCCACGAAAAGGTATAAGCTTAAGCAAAAGGTGTAAATTTGATGAAATTATTTTTCCACAAAAGGTATAAGTGACTTAAGAAAAAGCTTTAAGTTGGGCTTCCACAAAAGGTGTAAGTTCGAAAATAAGCTATAAATGTTATGCCAAAAATTCCTACACAAAAGGAGTAACTTTTCAGAAATAGTTTAAGCACTTCCACGAAAACGTGTAACCTTAAGCAAATTGTGTAAATTTGTTGAATTTTTTTTTCACAAAAGGTATAAGTGACTTTCGAAAAAGCTTTAAAGTTGGGCTTTCACAAACGGTGTAAGTTCGAAGAAGAAAAAAATAAATCTTATGCGACAAACAGATGTAAGTAACTTCGCAAAACGTCTAAGTTCCGTTTTTTTTCCCCGAAAACCTGTAAGTTCCTAAAATCCAATCACACTGTTTTTGTCTTGTGGCAATGTGAGAGAGAAGGGCGTTTCGGAGGGCTTGGCCTTTCTCCCAGTACAACTCCGTTTCAGAGAAGACGAGTCTGGGAGGGCTTGGAATAGCGACTCCGAGTCCAAATACAACCAAGTATGTCAATGTAAAAGAGAACCGTTTTTAATATAGAGCAACGGACAGACACAAATAGAGAGAGAGAGATAGACTGAGATCAACGGACATAGAGACCTAGATGGACAATGATCGACAGAAGGACCGAAATCGACAGAGATCGACAGAGAAGAACCCACATGGACACGGACAGACCAAGATCGCTGGAGACAGACCGAGATAAACAGGGATCGACAGAGAGAGGCCGACATCGACACAGAGAGACCAAGATCGATAGCCAATCTTTCAGAAAACCTTTGATTTGCGGCGGCGGTGCCGTGGAGGTGCCGATCTCAGAAGCCTGTCAGCACCGGATCCCACCGACGCTTGGGTGGTCAGCGGGGGTCACGAACCCTTTGATTTGTTCAGTGGTTGTCTCAATTTGTTTATGAACACTTCGAAATGTTACTCCTTTCGTGTTTACTACTTTGAAATGAACATATGTTACTCCTTCTGTGTTTATGAACATTTTGAAATGAACCCTTTGTTACTCCTTTTGTGGTTATGAACACTTTGAAATGTTACTCCTTCATACTTTTCGTCAAAATATTTACACCATTTTTTAAAAATTACTCCTTTTGTGTAAGAATTTTTGGCATAAGATTTACACTTTTTCCTCGAACTTACACCATTTGTGAAGGCCCAACTTAAAGCTATTTTGGATGTCACTTATACCTTTTGTGAAAAATAAATATCATTCGTTTACACCTTCAGCTTAAGCTTACACCTTTTCATTAAAATACTTACACTATTTTTGAAAAGTTACTCCTTTTGTGTAAGAATTTTTGGCATAACATTTATACTATTGTGCTTATATACTCTTTCACAAAAGGTGTAAGATCGAAGAAAAGGTATAAATGTTATAACAAAAATTCTTACACAAAAGGAGTAACTTTTCAAAAAAAATATAGGCACTTCCACGAAAAGGTATAAGCCTAAGCAAAATGTGTAAATTTGATGAATTTATTTTTCCACAAAAGGTATAAGTTACTTCCGAAAAAGCTTTAAGTTGGGCTTCCACAAAATGTGTAAGTTCGAAGAAAAGGTATAAATGTTATGCCAAAAATTCTTACAGAAAATGAGTAACTTGTCAAAAAAAATATAAGCACTTCCACGAAAAGGTATAAGCTTAAGCAAATGGTGTAAATTTGATGCATTTATTTTTCCACAAAAGGTATAAGTTACTTCCGAAAGCTTTAAGTTGGGCTTCCACAAAAGGTGTAAGTTCGAAGAAAATGTATAAATGTTATGCCAAAAATTCTTACACAAAAGGAGTAACTTTTCAAAAAAAATGTAAGCAGTTCCACGAAAAAGTATAAGCTTAAGCAAAAGGTGTAAATTTGATGAAATTATTTTTCCACAAAAGGTATAAGTGACTTCCGAAAAAGTTTTATGTTGGGCTTCAACAAAAGGTGTAAGTTCGAAAATAAGCTATAAATGTTATGCCAAAAATTCCTACACAAAATGAGTAACTTTTCAGAAATAGTATAAGCACTTCCACGAAAATGTGTAACCTTAAACAAATTGTGTAAATTTGATGAATTTTTTTTTTCACAAAAGGTATAAGTGACTTCCGAAAAACCTTTAAAGTTGGGCATCCACAAACGGTGTAAGTTCGAAGAAAAAGTATAAATCTTATGCGACAAACAGATGTAAGTAACTTCGCAAAACGTCTAAGTTCCGTTTTTTTTCCCCGAAAACCTGTAAGTTCCTAAAATCCAATCACACTGTTTTTGTCTTGTGGCAATGTCAGAGAGAAGGGCGTTTCGGAGGGATTGGCTTTTCTCCCAGTACAACTCCGTTTCAGAGAAGACGAGTCTGGGAGGGCTTGGAATAGCGACTCCGAGTCCAAATCCAACCAAGTATGTCAATGTAAAAGAGAACCGTTTTTAATATAGAGCAACGGAGAGAGAGAGAGAGAGAGAGATAGATAGACTGAGATCAACGGACATAGAGACCTAGATGGACAATGATCGACAGAAGGACCGAAATCGACAGAGATCGACAGAGAAGAACCCACATGGACACCGACAGACCAAGATCGCTGGAGACAGACCGAGATAAACAGGGATCGACAGAGAGAGACCGACATCGACGGAGAATAGGCCGACATCGACACAGAGAGACCAAGATCGATAGGCAATCTTTCAAAAAACCTTTGATTTGCGGCGGCGGTGCCGTGGAGGTGCCGATCTCAGAAGCCTGTTAGCACCGGATCCCACCGACGCTTGGGTGGTCAGCGGGGGTCACGAACCCTTTGATTTGTTCAGTGGTTGTCTCAATTTGTTTATGAACACTTCGAAATGTTACTCCTTTTGTGTTTACTACTTTGAAATGAACATATGTTACTCCTTCTGTGTTTACGAACATTTTGAAATGAACCCTTTCTTACTCCTTTTGTGGTTATGAATACTTTGAAATGTTACTCCTTTTTCGTCAAAATATTTACACCATTTTTTAAAAATTACTCCTTTTGTGTAAAAATTTTTGGCATAAGATTTACACTTTTTCCTCGCACTTACACCATTTGTGAAGGCCCAACTTAAAGCTATTTCAGAAGTCGTTTATACCTTTTGTGAAAAATAAATTTCATTCGTTTACACCTTCAGCTTAAGCTTACACCTTTTCATGAAAATACTTACACCATTTTTTAAAAGTTACTCCTTTTGTGTAAGAATTTTTGGCATAACATTAGTCAGTTATACCTTTTGTGAAAAAAAAAATTCATCCAATTTACACCTTCAGCTTAAGCTTACACCTTCTCGTGAAAATACTTACACCATTTTTTAAAAGTTACTCCTTTTGTGTAAGAATTTTTGGCATAACATTTGTACTTTTGTGCTTATATACTCTTTCACAAAAGGTGTAAGTTTGAAGAAAAAGTATAAATCTTATGACAAAAATTATTTCACAAAATGAGTAACTTTCCAAAAAAAATATAAGCACTTCCACGAAAAGGTATAAGCTTAAGCAGAAGGTGTAAATTTGATGAATTTATTTTTCCACAAAAGGTATAAGTGACTTCCGAAAAAGCTTTAAGTTGGGCTTCCACAAAAGGTGTAAGTTCGAAGAAAATGTATAAATGTTATGCCACAAATTCTTATAGAAAATGAGTAACTTTTCAAAAAAAATATAGGCACTTCCACGAAAAGGTATAAGCTTAACCAAAAGGTGTAAATTTGATGAATTTATTTTTCCACAAAAGGTATAAGTTACTTCCCAAAAAGCTTTAACTTGAGCTTCCACAAAAGGTGTAAGTTCGAAGAAAATGTATAAATGTTATGCCAAAAATTCTTACAGAAAATGAGTAACTTTTCAAAAAAAATATAAGCACTTCCACGAAAAGGTATAAGCTTAAGCAAAAGGTGTAAATTTGATGAAATTATTTTTTCACAAAAGGTATAAGTGACTTCCGAAAAAGCTTTAAGTTGGGCTTCCACAAAAGGTGTAAGTTCGAAAATAAGCTATAAATGTTATGCCAAAAATTCCTACACAAAAGGTGTAACTTTTCAAAATAGTATAAGCACTTCCACGAAAAGGTGTAACCTTAAGCAAATTGTGTAAATTTGATGAATTTTTTTTTCACAAAAGGTATAAGTGACTTCCGAAAAACCTTTAAAGTTGGGCTTTCACAAACGGTGTAAGTTCGAAGAAAAAGTATAAATCTTATGCGACAAACAGATGTAAGTAACTTCGCAAAACGTCTAAGTTCCGTTTTTTCCCCCGAAAACCTGTAAGTTCCTAAAATCCAATCACACTGTTTTTGTCTTGTGGCAATGTGAGAGAGAAGGGCGTTTCGGAGGGCTTGGCCTTTCTCCCAGTACAACTCCGTTTCAGAGAAGACGAGTCTGGGAGGGCTTGGAATAACGACTCCGAGTCCAAATCCAACCAAGTATGTCAATGTAAAAGAGAACCGTTTTTAATATAGAGCAACGGACAGAGAGAGAGAGAGAGAGATAGACTGAGATCAACGGACATAGAGACCTAGATGGACAATGATCGACAGAAGGACCGAAATCGACAGAGATCGACAGAGAAGAACCCACATGGACACCGACAGACCAAGATCGCTGGAGACAGACCGAGATAAACAGGGATCGACAGAGAAGAACCCACATGGACACCGACAGACCAAGATCGCTGGAGATAGACCGAGATAAACAGGGATCGACAGAGAGAGACCGACATCGACGGAGAATAGGCCGACATCGACACAGAGAGAGCAAGATCGATAGCCAATCTTTCAGCGGCGCCGGTGCCGTGGAGGTGCCGATCTCAGAAGCCTGTGAGCACCGGAGCCCACCGACGCTTGGGTGGTCAGCGGGGGTCACGAACCCTTTGATTTGTTCAGTGGTTGTCTCAATTTGAACACTTCGAAATGTTACTCCTTTTGTGTTTACTACTTTGAAATGAACATATGTTACTCCTTCTGTGTTTACGAACATTTTGAAATGAACCCTTTGTTACTCCTTTTGTGGTTATGAACACTTTGAAATGTTTCTCCTTCATACTTTTCGTCAAAATATTTACACCATTTTTAAAAAGTTACTCCTTTTGAGTAAGAATTTGGCATAAGATTTACATTTTTTCCTCGAACTTACACCATTTGTGAAGGCCCAACTTAAAGCTATTTTGGAAGTCAGTTATACCTTTTGTGAAAAAAAAAATTCATCCAATTTACACCTTTTGCTTAGGCTTACACCTTTTCGTGAAAATACTTACACCATTTTTGAAAAGTTACTCATTTTGTGTAAGAATTTTTGGCATAACATTTGTACTTTTGTGCTTATATACTCTTTCACAAAAGGTGTAAGTTTGAAGAAAAAATATAAATCTTATGACAAAAATTATTTCACAAAAGGAGTAACTTTCCAAAAAAAATATAAGCACTTCCACGAAAAGGTATAAGCTTAAGCAAAAGGTGTAAATTTGATGAATTTATTTTTTCACAAAAGGTATAACTGACTTCCGAAAAAGCTTTAAATTGGGCTTCCACAAAAGGTGTAAGTTCGACGAAAAAGTATAAATGTTGTGTCAAAAATTCTTACGCAAAAGGAGTAACTTTTCAAAAAAAATATAAGTACTTCCACGAAAAGGTATAAGCTTAAGCAAAATGTGTAAGTTTTCGTTTGTCTACACCTTTGGTAAGTCAACTTACAAAAGGAGTAAGTGTTCATAAAAGGTGTAAATTATTTCATAGAAGGCGTAAGTACTCATAAAAAGGTGTAAGTTTTCAGAAAAGGTGTAAGTTGTTACAAAAGGCGTAAGTTTTCAGAAATCAGTTACGCCTTTTTCTGAAATTCCTTACGCCTTTCTTGAAAATATACGGCTTTTGTGAAAACTTATACATTTTTTGCGACCATTTACACCTTTAGTCATATAATATATTATTTTATTAATTTTTCTGGAAAGTGACCTGCCTAGCAGGTCACCAATGTGTAAATTTTCAAATATTTTGATATAACCCAATACATACAAATGTGTAAGTGCAAAATACAAGGGTGTAAGTGCCTTGCATACCATATGCAAGGCACACTTAAGAAAAGTCCTATAAAAATTTCTTAACATTTTACTCTGACTATATTTAAGAAAATTAAATTATATATAAGTTATATATATATATATACAAAATATTAAACGGGAATATAATTGAACCATGAGTGGAGGCGGGGGAATGACAACTTGCCCCACTCCAGTTCCGCTAATTTACTGGGGGCATGGCAAATTGCACAAGGCGTAGCGGGAGATGCAAGGATGAGGTGATAGAAAAATCATCAAATACATTTTTAGAGTGTATTATAAAGTTTTATTATAATATGATATTATGTTCTCAATAAAAATTTATTATCATCAGTCTTAGTTGAAGACTTCTCGAAGCAGGCTACAACTAATGTGATTAACAATAATAAAACGAAACAACAAGAAGATAAAAATGATTTCCCATAAAAAACTTCTAAAACTTTCTTTCTCGTTGCCTCTTCGTTATTGACCCACTACAACAAATAAAAGTCTTAGACACTAAGGTCATGTTTGATTGGGTGGATTAGAGTATGGGATTGGGATTATTAATCCGTGGGCCCAATTATCCTATATTTGTTTTATCATTTTGGTTTAGAATAATTAATCCAACGGATAATTAATCCAACAAATTTGTAGGATTATTAGTAATGGGGTAGGGGTGGGATTATTAATCCAATGGATATTAATCCAATTGGATAGTGAATACCACACTAATTTAATAGGATTATTAATACTTCACTATTAATCTTTTGAATCAAACATGACCTAAATGTTTAATTTTATTATAAAAGACATTTAGGTCATGTTTGATTCACAAGATTAATAGTGAAGTATTAATAATCTTATTAAATTAGTGTGGTATTCACTATTCAATTGGATTAATATCTATTGGATTAATAATCCTACTCCTACCCCATTACTAATAATCCTACAAATTTGTTGGATTAATTATCCTAAACCAAAATGTTAAAATAAACATAGGATAATTGGGCCCACGGATTAATAATATCAATCTCATACTCTAATCCACCCAATCAAACATGCCCTTAGGGATCAATTTCTATCATCATGAGGATAGTCGTTAAAAAGTCGTCTCGAAAAGTCCAAAACAAGACTCTTAGCGACAAAATTTTAAAAATGTCACTAATAAATAGATTTTTAAGGACAAAATAATTTGGTCTCAAAATGGTTTATTTTTTGAGACAAAAAATTTGGTCCCAAAAAGATAATAATTCATTATTAATGTCTAATTTTTGTTGCTAAAAATATAATAACGACACTTTTTGTAACAAAAGTATTTGGTCCCTAAAAAATAATTTTATCTCTAAATTTTGATCTTTAAAACCTTAACTTTTTGCAGTGACCCATCAATCATCAAATGAGCAAATTAACAAAATACAAAATTTGATTAGTTTAAAATTGTCACTCTTACATTAAAAATATAATAATATTATACTTGAAATTATAAATTTTATTATTTTAAGTAGACGTACAGTTACAAAGTAGGTCAAACATATCGATAATTTCCGAAGAGATAAACAAGGGATAAAAGAAGGCATAGTAAACACCTATATTAATTAGAGGCCATTGACCTGGCAAAGTTTTTTCGGTGCCAAAATTTTTACATAATAATTTAATAGAAAATATTTGAGATCCCTAGAAAAATTCTCACACTTCTATTCACAAGAATATGTTATAATAAGGCCTCGTTTGGGAAGCGTCTCATTTAGTCAAAAAGTCAAAAAATTACTACAAAAGTCAAAAAGCCAACAGTCCATACCAAAAAGTCAAAGATTCTCTTTTCTCTCTACTTTTTGCACATCTTTTCGTAAAAATTCAAAAAGTTATCCCAAACATGCTAGTTTTTTTTTAGCTCATATTTTAGCCAAATAGTCAAAAAATTACTAAATTAGTCTGTTCCCAAACAAGGCCTAAGTGTCAATTTTTGATTGGTTTTAAGCTGAAAAGGTGAACAATTTGGTAACCCCGTCGTGCTTAATACAACAATTGTGATTCAGCACATAATTTTTGATCAACTCCTCCATTCAAATCTTTGGAAAATCGTTCAAAAAAATATATATGGTTTCCATTCCAATATATATAAGTCAACCAGTACTATTATATTAACACAATTTTTTTATTTTCTGAATTCTCCCCAATACATGTTTTTGACCGGTAGTGGATGTGTTGTTGAACTTTTTTCATACTTCATTATTTAGTTTGATATAATTTTCAAATATTTATAAATAATTTCTTATCCACTAACAAATAAAAAATAAAGGATAAATTATATTGGTCTACATTTTGCCCTTCAATTGATTTAATTTTGACTTTTAATTTTAGATTTGAGTTAATTTGATTAAATTGATAATGCTTTTAAGATTTTGACAACAAATAGTCACTGAGTTGGTTGAGTTGATTTACTAAGTTGATCGAGTATACAATTTTTTCTTTAAAAGCATGACATATGCCGTTCATGTGCTCATTTTTCATAAAAATTGTAATTAAATATCAAAATCAAGTGAATTCAAATTATAGAGACCAAAATGACATAAAGACCAGAATATAGGGACTATCAATGTAATTTTTCAAAAAATAATTTTTACTAACTCCTCTAGTGGTTTGATCCTTGACATTTAATAAAAAGAATTTTGTTTTGCAAATCCGAATGGCATGAATGACACTTGAACATGAAAACTATTTTGTTTGGAACTTTGAAATTGAAAATAGTTGCATTTCAATGAGTTATGAACTGAATATTGAGCCTATAACTGACCAAAACACAAAATGTAACTCAATGAAAGAAAAACCAAGCAAAAACAACCTAAACAGACCGATTGACACTTGCCCGAATAGAAAAGACATAAAACTTCATCGCTGGTGCAATTATAAACACCGCGGGCGCGACAATCGCAAGCACGGTTTAGAATATCTCGGGCGCAATGCCATAGAACAAGATTCAAAAGAAAAGCCATCACCAGCCAACCACCCAGACAATTGGCCAACTGAAGAGTTCTTTTACAATGTCGGAGACAACGATTACACACTTTCTGGCAAGTGATTGACAATGTAAATGGAGACTTTCGAGAATACGGGGGAAACACAGAAAACGTAACTCAACTATGCCCTTAGATCATCGCTTTGACTATTTTTTGGTTTTTCTGCTAAAAATATTTTGATCAACATGAGAGTTAAATTAGCATGCTTGTTCCACTCTCTGTTTTGAAATTATGTAAATTAAGCTGTGAGCACTGAAAATTTTCCCTTTTTGGTCCAAATAATGGTCTGAGTTTTACAAAAATAAAACATTTTTTGAAAAAAACAGTCAATTTCATTAAAAGTCCTCAAAATATACTACCCGATTAATATGAAATCAACCATTAAGATGCACAAACTCAAATTAGATAACCCGAGTAGGATATTACTGTATTACAATTGAATATGTCTTGCAACTAAACCCATCATGAAGGAGGAATATGAGAACTAAATTGAAAGGAGATGAGCCAATCAAACATGGATAGGACAGTCAAGTCGAATAAAGATATACCAATCAAACATGGATGTGATGAGTGAGTTAAAAAATGGTTGGAGCCGAACTTCAAAATAAAGCTCCCTATGTATCTCAAAGATAGGAATCAGGCCTTACGTAGTTCCGGTTAAGATTCACTCGGGTATTAACACTCTCTTTTTGTGCTCTAACTTTTGTCAAACCCGTCCTTCTGGGTTTTTAACCTTGCGAGCTTCTGTTTTTCATTTTAAATTTTTATTTTTTATTTTTTTATGCTCTAACTTTTGTCTGGGCTGCCCTTTCGGGTTTTCGATCTAGCGAGCCTCTCAAGGATAGTACTTCTTTAGCTTGTCTATATTGATTGATTGCGAGAACTCTAAGCCATCCCAATCTATGAAAATGACTGCTCCCCTTGACTAGATTCACTTGATGTTGTAGGGACCTATCAAATTGGCCCTGAACTTGCCCCTAGGATTGTGAATATGAGCTCGATTGTCCTTCAACACTAAATCTTTTTCTCTCAAATTCTGAGATTTGGCAATCTTGCGTTGATATCTTATTCTTAGTATTTGCCCCTTGTGGGCATAAGGTACTTTCCAAAAAGGTTTCAAATGTTGTGATACCCAAAATTTTCATCTTGAACATCTTTTGTTGTGGCTATCGTTTTGTATGCTGGTGCATCCTTTGCTCCATGAGGATTGGACTCATCTTGACCCCGATTGGTATATCCACCATTGAAGCTAGGGTTACCAAAGTGTCGACAAACAAATTATTGATTCTAACTAGGTGGATAACTGAGTTTGAATCCAAATCACATCCAACTTTTTTGCCCCTAGTTTTAGGGTTGCTTTCAATCTGGCTATGCAAGCCTCGTACTTTGGTTGATCATTGAACATTTTGAATTAAGGTTTGAAAGCTAACGGGGGTCGGGTCCCAAGATCAAGAAGGATCCTATGATGTACAACCTCGGGATTAATTCCAGGTATGTCTTCGTAAAACCATACAAAAACATTTTTAAAAACATTTTTTGAAACATTTTAATAAAGCGACTAATCGATCATGCTCCTCTGAAGACAATGTAGAACCAATCTACACTAAGCCAGGATCCTTCTCAATACCCACATTAATTGAAACAATCTCATCCATCAAGGGCTTAACAAGCCTCTCTTTGTCTCAGTCGATCAAATTGTGCAAATCTCAAGGAATTTCTTCATCTTTGTTTTTATCAGAGTTTTGGAAAAAGTTTTGAAAATTGTGGATCAAGGCAATGAACTAAAGGCACAGAGAAGTAGGTAGAATCTATGACACTCTTATTCAAAAGAAACTCTGACTCAATGATGACAACAAACTCAAAAGCAAAAGAAAAGATAGACATGGAAAGGATAGTGATGTTTGGGTTATAACCACCAAAATCACCAAACTTAGACTTGCTAGAATGACTCGAGCTTGATCCCAACTCTACAAACTTGGTGGAATCAAACTCAGACTCAACACTCAATTCAGAACTCAGAATAAAACTAGTCTCAATAGTTAAGTACAGCCTATCAACTACATCTAGAAAATTTGTGCAATTCACAGGTGGTCCACCCCCGATCACAGAATTGGTCACAACATCCCCCGAGTTTGCTAGTCTCGCACTAGTCTCAAGTTCTATCACAGATTCAACCAGTGCCAAACCCATAATTTTTCTCGTGCTTCTTTGCTTCTTGATCACTCCATGGCTTAAGAAAATCATAAAGAAGAAAATGCATGCCCATGGGAATATCTGCCATAATATCCAGTTCTGACTCCAAATCGACTGCTACCACGAGATTTTGGGTTAGAATTGAGGTGCATATATCATGAATAAATCAGTGCTCTTTGGAATTAGCACCTCGGGTTTGGGCAAATAGGAATGTGTGATGTATATGCTAGGGTTATGATGGGTTATTTCATATACCAAATACAAACACTAAACTATACCAAATTCCTTAGAATTGTGGTAAGTCCAGGTATCGATCCATAGGGACAAATGAGAAATTGAACTAATTTAATTGTTAAATTCCTAAATTAAGTTTGATAAAAAAAAATTTGAGGGATATCATGACTAAACGAGAATTAAATGAAATTAAGAAATTGAATTGACAATTAAAAGTAAGGTTTGAGATACTGATTTTTGAGAAAATCCTAAGGCAAAGAGTTCACCACTAATAAGATAAATAAGACTTAACATCGGCCATCAATTGCAATCCGGTTTAAACTACCCAATATTTCATAACTACAAATTTGAAACGTTGATGAAGAGGATTGTTGCATTCAATGTACAGGCACGAATCATCCCAAGTAGCACGAGTCGTTTGCTCTAAACCATAGTACCAACACGACCCGTCTCTCTTAGCATGACTAGTCTCATACTTTGAACACAAACCCAAGGAAAACTAATGTATGGAAAGCATTAAACAATCACAGAGAATAAAATACTTGAAGAGATGAAAAGGAAAATTATTATAAACTTCTAAAATATCCATACATTTATTCAAACCATTTCACAATCAAAGCCTAAGAAAAATCTCTTTACATGGCTAGGGTTTCATCAAAACCCTAAAAATAGTAGCCTAGCCACTCATGGAGGAGTGGGAAGAGGTAGAGGGAAAAGAAGCCACCATGAGAGACATTCTTCAAACTTCAAGTTTTTTTCTTCTAAACCTTAGCCTCTCTCTTTTCTCTGAAAATATTTTTCGACCCCTAAGAACAGCTTCTTTTCTTCTTTTTATTCCCAGCAGAATAGAATGAATTTTTGCGCACAGAACCCTAGGTAAACCACTGGAGCGGTGGTGGGCCGCACGTGTGGTGGAGCTTAGCCGCTCGTGCAGTGAAGTGGTAGGCTAGGCATTTTTACTACTTGCACGGAGAATCTGCTTTTGCGTCGCTTTTTACTAGAATTTGCGAGTTGCTTGCCAAATTTGTACAAGTGCACAAAACACATCATCTTCACTAAATAAACAAAATTCAAAGACTATAAATGTAACTTAAGTGGCCTCAATATGGTACCTTTCAACCTACATCAGGTTGAAAGTGGGTGGTAGTATATGGATGATGGTGAGTTAGGAAGATTGTGGGGTTTGGTCATAGGGTGACAATGGGTTGAAGGTGGCCTTGGCTCTTTGGGGTTAAGGTAGAGCTATGGTTTTGCTGTAGATGAGATCTTGAATTGCATGGTACAAGCGAAAACAAAGATTAGCCTCATAACCATGTGTAGACGTCCCCGAACGCCTCAGGAGGGATGAGTCCCGTTCTGTTCATTTTGGGCACACTACAGTTCAGGACTCAAATGTCACGGTTCTTAATCTGAACCAAAGAGTCCAAATCCGGTAAATCGTTTTGAGAAAACAGATTTTTTTTGAAAGAAGTGCCAAACATGGACTGCTTTGCCAAATACAAAGTCGCCACCTAAATATTTTATTTTTTGGGGAAATTTAGGAAACCCTGACTCGTTTGCCTAAGGCCACGTGTCCGTCATCACCAAAGTTGCCTCGGCTAGGGAACTTGGGTACAATTGGGGAAGGTCACTTCGTGAGCACCCCCGCTCGCCCGATCAAAGATCGGCCTCTACTAACCATGATATCGAGTTTTGAAAACCTTATGCATTCTTATTCCGATTATTAGCCTAGATTTACTATGTGATGCGCACAGCATACAAGTATAGACCGGGTCGCCTGAATTTGAACAAAACATTTCATATTTGTTTTTTTAAAAGATGGTTTGCTACTCGCAAGTAGGCTTAAAATGTAGATTTTGCCACCCTCAGGTGGGCTTAGAAAACATGGTTTTGCCACTATCTAGTGGGCTTAAAACTCACAGTCAATGCATTGTTCCAATCCAAATAACCCAACCTTCACCCACAGGCACTCAGGCAGTTATATCACATAAGCAAATAGCCTCATGGTAAGCATGCTATCATGGCAGTCACTCACACACATGCAAGGATGCTAAAGCGTAAAAACTTACCGAGTACTCCAAGCCAAAACAGAAGCTAATTAGAAATCCATGCATGATCCTAACTATACAGAAATGCCTAATGCAACACATGCAGGAATGCAACTAAGATAGGCTCGGCTATTCTAAACATGGCATATAGAATGCTACAGCTAACACGTATTCAACTCAGAATTGAAATACAATGCAGTGAGTATGATGCGCCGAGCCCGGTGCATGCAAAACAGATGAATGAATGCAAACATGCTATCATACTGTATGCTAATTGAAACATGCCCTATTCTAACCATCATAAGCTGGTAAATAAAAGGGAGAAAGACGTGGGGTTGGAAGACATACATCACACACACGCACACTTATTACAATATTGCCCTCGCTCGGAGGGTCCGAATAAATAATATACAGTCCCAAATGAATAATTACAGTCCGAATAAATACAAAATCCTAATTAATTAACAAATTAATCTAGGAAAGAAGTAAATTTGCATGCAAGCTAGGGACTGCCTCGACTCTGCTCCGGATGATGAATGATGCATGTTCGGGTTGCTTGGCGTGGAAATCCATTGCGATGCCCCAATTAGCCTCTGTTTACAATTAAGCCCGGAATATTGTGCAAAGCTCTGAAAGGCTGTTGATTCTTGATTTGCTGCAACAGAGAGCAAGAAAGGGGCATGGCAAAGTATTTTCACATATGTATGCACGCCTCGATCCTCGTGCCACCAATCACGCATCTCGATGCCTGATGGCTGAGGAGTCGAATTGCACGACTCAATGTGAAATGAATGCACATGTAAACACAACAATACCGAGACTCCATCATGGTTAATCGGGAGTGTCGGCGACTGGGAATTGAGACACGTTCCGTCACTCGGAGTACGAAATGTCCCTCGTTTCCCGTGTTTGGGCTAACTCCTATCCCAAACACAATGCAATATGCATGACATGCATGAATGCAATCCTAACATATAACCTAGCATATGCAATGCTATGAAATGGCATACACAATGCACGATGTAACATGGCATACACGATGCTCTAATATACAACCTAGCATATGCAATGCTGTGAAATGGAATGGCACAATGCACGATGGACTTACACCAATATGAGTGGACCTCAGCCACACTCGCATCAGTAGCCATAAGATGAAAATGAGACACTCGAGATGCGTGCACACATGCACGCAAACCGAGGACCGATCCTAAGGCATAAATGCCACTCTGACGAGGCATGGCAAGGCATGAAATACGGCATACAAACATGCAAGTTTCAGCACTGAAATGTGATGCAAAATGATCCCGAAACATGGAAACATGGCACCCGATGCATGGAATGGTCCCGAAACACAAAACTAGGCACATGTATTGACCTATAGCTATACAAAGCATGCATTATTTGATCATGAAGCATAAAGGCAGAGCCAAGGCAGTCCCAAAATATGCATATTTCTTAGTTCAAAGCATGGCCAAAAGATGCTAACAAGATGGACTAAAATAGCATGCAACTTTGACTAGCAAACATGGTTTATATGGAAAGTATATGAAGCATATGGAATCTCATCAAACCAGCCAAAATCAGTGAATAAAACATGCCAAAATATGCCCAAATAACCACTGAAATGAAGCCAACACATGCAAAAATGATGAGCTCCTTTAGAGGGCTATGCAAGGGATTATTAAGCACATACAAGATGGACACTTAGAATGGTGCAAAAAACTCTGAAAATCAAATATGATAGCTCTAAAACTCACCAAATTGACCCTGAAATGTGACTTCAAAGCATACAAGATAGGGTCACTTTGGAAGCCAAAAAGAACATCAAACAAGGCAAGGAGAGAGGGGGTCACCCCCCTCTAATTTGGGCTCTCAAAAACATATCAAATTTCAGTGGCTAAGAGGCCAAAACAAGGCCAATGCAAATGCTCACATGTATGGCCCTAATCATGGAGAGATGAAGCATGCATGGGGGGAAGATGACCCCAAAAAGAAAAGTGACCTTAAGAATACTTAAATATAAGGTCAAAAAAAGACTTTTTCTAGTTTATATCAAACCTCGAAAATATTCACAAGTAGGGCTAAAACATGATGCAAAAATGGTCCTAAAAGAGGGATTGAGCACAAAGGATAGAAGATGGCCTCAAACAGCAAAGAGCCCTTCAACAAAGTTGAATAGAGGCTCAAAACAAGACACTTTACAGTTTATGGAAAGTCTCAAATATGCTTACAAGTAAGTCTAAAATATGATGCAAAAATAGCCCCAAAAGAGAGATAGAGAGTAAGAGGCAGTAGCTGGCCTCAAACAGTGAAGAGACCTTCAACAAAGTTGAATAAGGGCTCAAAATAAGTCACTTTACAGTTTATCTCGAAGCCCAAAAATGCTCACAAGCAAGGCTAATATATCATGCAAGAAATAGCCCTAAAAGAGAGACAAAGGGAAAGGAGCAGTAGATGGCCTCAAACAGAAAAAATTCCTTAATCAAACATGAAGATGAGCTCAAAATAAGACTATTTCAAGTTCAGGTCGGAGCCCAAAAATGTAAGCAAGAGGGGCTAAGATATAGAACAAAATAGTGCAAGAATGGGGAGAATAGGAGCATACCCTTGTAGCACAACTTTCCAGAAGCCTTTGGTCTAAGGAAATGAGCTTTCAACCTTTGCAAATGGCTTCCAAGGTGCTGAAATGGATGATGGTGGTGTGGTGCTATGGGTTGTAGTGCAAATGGTGCAAGAATCTTAGGGTTTGGAGGGTTGAATGTATAGATATAGGGTTGTATGTATAATGGTGCCTCAGCTGGTTTCTAACCCTTGAAAATGAAGCTTAGGTGCTGGCTTTATAGAGGGAGAGAAGCAAAGGAAAGGGGGGGGGGGAAAAACCAATTCAAATTTCCCCCCAAATGGCAGACCCTCGGATAGTGGGTCAAGTGCAGAATAGCTAGCACAGCTGGAACACACTCAGGAGGGCAAAAATGGCTGACCAGGTTCAAAAGGTTCAGGTGGCCGGCTGGCCAGGCAAGGTGGCCGGCCGACCAGTTCAGGTGGCCGGCCGACCAGGTCAAAAGGGTCAAGGTGGTCGGCCACCCCCTAGGATGAAGCCCCAGAAGTTAGCTTTCCAACGCCGCAAACCTTGCATCAAAATTCCTCCTGTGCAAAACGTTATGCCTGTTTTGGTGAAGCCACGCAGATTCGGTCCAAACGGATTTCAACCAACCATATCTCCTCCACCCGGACTTGGCTCTAGGAGATTCTTGAGTGAAAAATGAAGCCCCGGAAGTAAGCTTTCCAACGGTGGTGGCCTCATATCTTAATTCCTCCTGTACAAAGAGTTATGCCCGTTTCGGTGAAGCCGCGCAAATGTTTTCCTCCTTCCCGGATTCATGCTGAATCACTTTTGACCAAAAAAAGCTGGTTTTTCAGAAAAATTGCTGGCCTCCGACTCTCCTACAACCTTTTTAACAATGAAAATAAGGTCTCCACCAAAAATGAACCAAGACGAATGCAAAACGGAGGTTCGGGGGCCGAAACACGTAGTTTGGGGCCCCGAAAATAGGCTGTTAGGCACCGGAAGTGGCGTTCGACCACGAAGTTGGTCTCTCAGACCACAGTGTCCCTCAAAAGGGAGGAAATAAGGTGTATGCCAAAAACCGGAGCAAACGGAGGTGGTTAAGCGGTCCCGAACCGAGGCACACGGCCGACGGCTCCGAAAAATCAGAAACCGGGCTCCAAACGGGAAAAATGGCCTACGACCACGAAACGTAGCCTACGGCCACTGAGAGATGATCTACGAGACCTCTCCCTCCCTTCGAGAAGAGAAAACGGAGAAAACAGGACTTGGTTCGCAAACCGAGGCAAGGTATAAAAGAGTCCGGAAGTCTTGAGGCAAGGCTCGCAGCCGAGACTCCGCAACCTCAGAACGAGCACAATATACGACATCACCAAGCGCTCAATCGGTGACGTCTGAGTCTTAAGGTCGGTCAAAAATGGGGTGTCTACACCATGTTGTTGGTGAAAGGCACAGTATTTGTTGGGGTCATGTCTGGCTGGTAGAATATCAAGGAGAGGTTAGGGATCAAGGAGCTTAAAGTGCCCCTTTTGGACTATGATTTCCATGGCACGAGTTGGAGACATGTGGAGCGGATGAAAGGGTTTATTTGGGGTCGGGTTGACTTGGTTGTTTGTGGGCTAGTGTTGGCAAAGGGCTTGGCTGTTTTGGCAATGATGGCAATGACTGTGTTGACTTATGAAGGTATACATTTGGCAACTGTGCTACTATTGGGAGTAGTCTTGGAACTACGAGTGAATATCTTTCTCACAGGCTCATTTTTCTCTGCAATGATTACCTGTTTGATAGTATCCTCAATTTGAACCCCAATCTCACTGAAGTCCTTGAAGTTGAAGAGTAGGAGAACTATTATCTTTTGCAGTAATCTTCCATGCAAATTCTTGACAACCATACGGACTTGATATTTTTTCAAGGGCATGTTTGTCATCATAGCTGCCTTTGCCCTCCACCTAGTGATAAATTCCATGAAGCTCTCGTTGGGCTCTTGCCAGGTCGCTTTTAGTTCCCGAGTTGTATAAGTTAACTCCTCCTAGTTTTGCTTAACCGAATCATCTAACTTGGCGTACTAAATAGCAGCCACTCCTGACATAGTTCTTCTGAACAAGAAAAGCTTTTGAGCTCTAGATAAGCCCATGGGTTTCAGAATGTCTGAGAAGTGGGGAATATGAACTATAGGATCACTAGCCCTATCAAATCTATTTATGTGTGGCATCTTGAATCGCTCGGGTAACCTCACAGTTGTTTCTGTAAACCCATCATTGATGTCTAGAACAGAGTTGATCCCTTGTGATTTCTTGATCATTTTCTCTAAGTTGGATATTTTCAGCATAGGCGGGTCAACTTCATTAAAATCCATAAGAAAAAGTCCTCCCATTTGTGGATTAGATTCATGAAGTTCCTCAACTGGTGAAGGTAGTTCCATAACTAGATTAACCACTAGGGGTGGATGAGATGTAGATGTCCCAGATGGGCGTTGCAATCTGACAAGAGCCTCACTGTTGGCAACAACCTTATTGGTAAGAGCATCTATGCTTCATTGAAGGGATAAAAACAAGTTTGTTATATCAATTGGAGGTTGGTCATCTATCACCATTGGAGATGGATCCATCATAGATTCTAAAAATTCCGACTGGAGAAATACTAACAGTGAGGTTTTAACTCTTCTCCTTGTAACTGGCGGCAAAGAAACTAACACTTGTTGTCCCTGAACCAATCTGTCTACCAATGCAAGTCCACAAAACTTGAGAGATATTAAACCGTTCTGAAGCTATAGTGCTATGACTTCCTAGCAAAACAAAAAATGGAACTCCCAATCAAAATTTCAACAGCATTTCGGTTCAGCTGATCATTATATAATATGCTGAAACACTGAATCAAACCCTTTAAAATGATATGCCTGAGCCATTCATTCAAATTTGGGAACCCTTGTACAGATCCCATACATTGCACATAGCACATAGTAGAAAAAAGAACAAACACCCTTATAGGGGGTAAGGTTATGCTGTCTTAGGTTGAAATGATCTAGGGTTTCACTATTCAAACAAACGAAATCATACATCCTAGAAATGTGAGAGTCTTATGTCCTAATTTTGGAAGGTATTATGGTTCACTATATGTACAATGTCAGCTCTACTCTAGGGGTTGAAGTCAAGGTGACGTCACGAAAGAGCCCTTTTTTAATGACCAGTTAAGATCCCAAGAAGTCAAAAGAGTCAATATAACCTATTTTCGAAGTTTGATAACCTTAGATAGCGGAGCTACCTTTTTGGCAAATCTTAAAAAGTATTAACACAACATCTCAAAAGTAACGTGAAGATAGGTATAGTGTCACAAAAAGATTACATGTCCTTCCACCAGTATCTGGCCAACACAGAGACTTTAAGTGCACCAATGCATGCAATGCAAGTCATATCATGAGTTCGAGTCAAGGTTTCATAAAATCTCCAGCAAAGTCGTCAGAAACTGTCGCATTGCCGGGGGGTGCCCATTTGCGCAAAACAGTTCGAATCCTCGATTTCTTTGATCTAGTCTCACGAGTGCAATATAAAACATAGATGAGAGTCCAAATCCGACAATTTTTTATAGAAAATTCATTTTATTGCAAAACCTTTGCTAGAAATGGACTGTATCACCAGATCTTAGAGTCGCCACCTAATATTTTGAAAAAATTAGGAAACCCGTGACTCGTGCTAAGACCACTATTCGTCAGAACCTTAGGTATGAGAGGGAATGCCATTAATTGAGAATTCCCGCTCACTCGATCAAAAGATTGACCTTTACTAAACCATGATATGAATTTTATAGATAATATATGTTCATATTCAGATTATTTAATAAATCTTAAAATTTACTATGTGAAGCAAACAAGTATAAACCATATCATTCATTTTGGAACACTAAATTGTCTATACTTATTTGCTTCCCATAGTAAATTTTAGGATTTATTAAATAATTAGAACATTAACATATATTGTCTATGAAATTTATATCATGGTTTAGTAGAGGCCAATCTTTTGATCAGGTGAGCGATGGTGCTCAATTAATGACATTCTCCTCCCATACCTAAGGTTCCAAACCAAGACATCTCTAGTTACGACAAATAGTGACATTGGCACGAGTCACAGGTTTTCTAATTTTTCCAAAATATTAGGTGGTGACTCTGAGATCTGACAAATGTTTTGCAATAAAATGGGTTTCCTATAAAAATTGTCAAATTTGGACTCTCATCAATGTTTCACATTATACTCGTGAGAGCAGATCAAAGAAATCGAAGGTCCGAACTGTTTAGCGCGCACGGGTAACCCCGGGCGATGCGACAATTAATGTGCCTGATTTTCCCATCGAGTTTAGCTGAATTGGGCCTGAAATGGTTCAAAAGGCTGCCGGAGGAGAGTGCCGAAAGGTGGCAACAGTTAGCGGAGGCGTTCGTCACCCGATTCAAAACAAACACTAAAACACCAAAGGAAGTCAACCATCTTTTAGGAGTCAAGATGGAACCGGGTGACTCTTTGAAGGCATATAACGCCAAGTATTGGGAGAATTTCAATGAGATCATTGATTGCCCAACGAACCTAGCAATCACCCAACATAAGCGCAATCTTCCAATCGGACATAAACTCAAAAACTTGCTTACAATAAATCAGCCGTCGACCATGGAATTGCTCATGTAACGCATCAATGAGCACATCTGAGTTGACAAAAAATAGTCATTGAATTGGTTGATATTAATTGATTGAGTTGGTCAAAAGTATAACATGTGCTCCTGAACGCATTTTTCATGAAATTTTTTTGTACAATTGTAATCAATTGTACTAAACTAAGACAAAATCATAAATTTAGAATAAAAATTGAACTAACTGAAATTATAAAGATAAAAATGACATAATAACTAAAATATAGAAACTACTAATATAATTTACCCAAAGGTAATAGACTTTGGAATATGCCCATTAGAACTAGTAACAGGAAGACTAAGCTCAATAGTAGAAGTAAATATTGGATGTGACTATTAAAATAAAAATAAAAAAATTGAATGTAATGGTAATACCACATGGTAATATCACCATCCAATAAGCATTGCTGATTTGTATTAGGACCACAATAGTGTTGGATTAGTAGGAGATAAGGCTCAATCACATAATATATTTGCGGTTTCTAATTGACTGGTGAGAGTATATAGAATGGTATTATTGTTACACTCAAAATATTTTTCTATTAGTAAACATGTACAGTTTAAAGAATTAAAGTTTACTAAGAGATTTTGTACTCTACATATTGAGAAATTTTTGTATGCCACCTAACATAAATTTAGTGGACCTTACTGTCAAAGTTAATCACAATAGTAAAAAGTACTACATGACACACACCTTATCCTCATACAAAAATTACTCCTGCATATTAGTAGACTTCTACAATAAATTTCTTTTTTTTTAATTTTTTTATTTATTTGGATACAAGGTAAGATGTTTGCTTGCTAATAGTTAAAATACTAATACATGCTGATATCTCTTTATAGACTCAAATTCAAAACCTCATACGAGCACTTAAGCATCTCGTAAATCACTCGAACTATAACCCGAGTCAAACATTTACAATTGAAAGATTGAATTCTTAATCCTCTTTGCTTTCTCCACATAAGCCTAAAAATTTCTTTAGACATTTCAAAGTCTTATAAAGCTTTTCCTCAAAAAATTAAGATTGGCTAGATGATGCGATAATGACAATACTAGCATTATTAATGTTGTCACTCAAATCGTAGCGAACGCCTTTATAGACCTCTTATTGGGTCAAAACAGTGATTATTATTATTATTTTAGGAAAAATATTGTCCTGCAAGAAGACTTGACAACCACAAATGTATTGGTGAGAAAGATAAAATAATAACATCACATTCAAATTGAAGACTTTCTTGGAGGACGCTACAATGAACGCAAGTAATAAACCACACATGAAGAAGACGAAGATAAGGTTTCCACATAAGAATGGTTATCCAGAAAATCTTCCGAAATTTTCTTTCTTGCCACCTCTTCATGTTCTAGACGTGTCAAATGTGACCAGCATTAGCAATTAGCTTCACATTACATGTGAATTGAATCACAAGGTTTTGGAATACATACGTTTTGGTGTCTATAATTGATTACACTATCGTTATTAGAATTTTTATATTTCACAAACCCAAAATGGAAGGACATTCAGGCGCACACACTAAAAGTAAAATATGAACATTTTATATCTGTAAGTCTCAAGTTCAAGTCTCTCATTTTGCAAGGATTTAAGTTTTCTCTAGATTATGAAATTGTAATGGAACACGTACGGTAAGGTGTGCTTACAACTGCACATGCACACATTTGTTGAAATTTTAATTTATTAAAAATACATTTTGTTAACATGATAATTAGGGTACGTGTTAACAGGGCCGGCCCTGGCCTAAGGTCAGTAAGGCCTGTGCCTTAGGCCCTAAAATTTTGGCCCAAAAATAGAGTCCCAAATTTAGTAAAATGTTATAGGTCCAATATTTTTTATTTTTTATTTTTTTAGGATCAATTTAAAAGGCTCCAAAATATTTTATTGGGTCTATGTATAATTTAGCCCATATTTATTTGTAAGTGTAGTTTGGCCCATATATATTAAAATGAAAATATATACTAAAAAAAAATAGGGAAAATTACTCACAGGTCCCATGTGGAATATGTGGACACCATTTAATCCCATAACTTTTTGAGTACACCCAAAAGTTCTTTCCTCTCTCTCTCTGCTTTTTGCTTCCCTTCCTCTCTCGTTTTTTTTTTCTACATTTTTCTCTCATCATGTTTGTCATGGACGACGACCGGTGATCATGTCTTTCTCCATTGATCGGGGTTCACTGATAACCGCCAACCATCGAAATCAACTCGTGACTTCACTCTCACCGACGGCGAAGATAATATATTTCCGACGAAGAAGATGATATATTTCCGATGAATAAGATGAGTGGATCTACTTAGATCTGATGTAGATCTACTCTGATCTACATCAGATCTGAGTAGATCTACATCAGATCTGAGTAGATCTACATCAGATTTGGCTAGATCTAAACAAAAAATAGTTGCCGGAGTACAATCCTCTCTGTACATCCGCCTTTCTCCTCCGATCTCTTTTTTTTTTTTCTCTGCTATACACTTCTGTTTTTCTGTTCTAATGGAAAAAAAATTCGAATTCTGAACAAGTAGTTTTCGAGTTTTAGTTACAGGCAGTGAAAACTGTAAAATTTTGCAATTTCAATTTTTTTTTGGTACTGGAATGAATCATGGTATAAAACTGTAAAATTTTACAGTTTCATAACATGTTTTTCAGTTTGATTAATAAGGATAAATGCTTAATAGATTTTTTTTTTGAAACTGTAACATTTTACAGTTTCAAAACTTACTTTTCAGTTTGATCACTATTTAGAGATTATTTGCTTGAACCTTACAAAAATTGAAAAATAACATATGTTTTCCCCATTGTTGCTGTTTTTGTCGTTTCATTTTTTTTTTCTTTTAGTTTATCAATATTTAGCACATTTTGCTATGTTTTTTTGCTATAATTTATCTATTTATTCTTTTTTTTTTCCGGTAATATTCTAGACATTTCGGTGAGTCTCCAGTGATATTCTTAACGTCCAGTGAACGTTCTGAACATTTCGGCACCTTCCATTAACGTTTTTAACACTCCGGCGAACTTTCGGCGAAACTCCGGCGACTTCCTGGTGATACTCCGGCGACTTCCCGGCGATGTTGAACATTCCGACGAGTCTCCGGCAACCGTTTGACGGAAGTCCTACGGTAGTAAGATGTGAACAGTGTCTGTAAATTTTAAAAAAAAAAAAAAAGGATTTTTGGTAACAATTAAAAATGTATTGGACTAATTGGTGCAAGTGTTTTGTTTTGGGATTAGCTGGGTTTTGAACTTGGTACATGGGACTTATCAGTAAGTTCCCCCAAAAAAAAAGTGTTTGGGCCCAAGAAGAACAATACATACAATATATGGGCCCTAATTTTATTTTTTTTTACCATCTTTATCTATTAGATTTTAGTGGAATAAATAATTTTGCCCTAATTTTTTTACCTAGGTCTTTATCAAATTTAATTAAATAATTTTTTCCCTAATTTTGTTTCATTAAATTGTTTTGTTTATAATTTTAATTATTATATGTGCAAGTAAATTTTTTTATGGCTACAATCAAATAAAAAAGTTATAACTTACCGTTTTATCCGTGAACTTTTTTTTTTTTTTTTTTTTTTTTTCTCAAAGGCCTCCATTTTTGAAATTCACCTTAGGCCCTCTAAACCTCAGGGCCGGCCCTGCATGTTAAAATATATATAAACAGAATACATATATCTTTTTTTTTTTTTACACAGTTGAAGCAGTAATTATCTGGTATTTTAAGTTGGCATTTGGTATTGGCTTTTTCAGTTGACATTTTTGAGTTTGGACTTTTTTAACTTGGGACTAAAAAGTTCATTTAGTTTGACTTTTTTTTTAACTTTTTTTACTTTTATTAAAAAAAAGTGATACGATTATAATTTGAATATGACATTTCATCTTATTAACTTATTTAACTTATTGTATCTTTTATATTATTTTAATCCAACTAAATTAACCAAATGAACGCTAAATACATCATCTTGACTGTGTACTTCCACAATAGTAAAAACTAAGAAACATGGACAAATCATAAAATAATAATATAGGGCACACAATTACATAATTTATTTGACTTATATGATACATTTTACGTTTGAGGGCTCTTTACTCATCTTAATTGTTGTATGCATGCATCAAGGCTTTGGCATGCTGTTAATTTTTCAGTTTGGTTATAGTTTAGTTGCAGTTTGGTTGTAGCTTGATTTCACTACAAATTTTTTTTTTTTTGGTTTCTATTGTTTCTATTGTCTCAAAATGAATAAAGCATGTGGTGTTTGATGTGAATAAAGCATGTGTGGCACAAAACAGAACACCAGTGAAAGAGGAAGAAGATGAAGTTTGATATGAATAAGAAAAATGATTTGTAGCACTAAAAAAATGAGCACTAATGCCCCTAATTTCTATTTTAGGTAATTGTTTTTTTTTTTTTTTTTGCCTTAATTGTTTTTCTGTTTTTTTATTTTAAGCAATTCCGGGCATTAGTGCCCCATATTCGGGGCACCAATCATGATTGTATGAATAATTGATTGGTCTTAATTTTGTAAACATATAGACAGACAGAGCTATCACATTTACTGATTATCTAGTACAAAACATTTAGACAGACAGTGCCATCACATTTAGACAGACAGTGCCATCACATTTACTGATTATCTAGTACAAAACAAATGACATTACAATAAATTATATTTCCTCCAAAAGTGATGATATCGAGGGACGAAATCAAAGAAAGCTTATGGGGCATGTGATCCCTCATTTCTTAAAATTTGTACTAGTATTTATGAATTAAAAAATATCTCTAATATATTTTTGGAAAATGATTTGGAACCCTAAAAACATTCCCCTAATCTCCCTAATTTTCATTCTGGGTAACTGTTTCTTTGTTTTTTTGTGTTTTTTTTTTACTTGATATGAAAATTAGGGAGATTAGAGGGGGTGTTTTTAGGGGGATGTAGCAAGGTCCTATATTTTTTTATAAAATTATATTAGTGTTCCTTTTAAATTATTTTGAGATATTTAATAGGAAAAATTATTTATAAGTCCTATTAGGGAGACTTATGCTACATATGGTTTTACTAAAAAATTTATGTTCCCATAAATACTGTGGGAAGTTTGCTGACACATTTACCCTCAATATTAGTTGTTAATATCATAAATAATAGTAAAATCATATATAGGAAATTGAATGTTACCATAGATGATATCTATATAAACGTAACGTAACGTGACATCTACATAAACGTAACGTGACACCTATGATCTATGGTAACATGCAGTTTCCTTATAGGTAGGAAATTGCATGTTACCATAAATCATATCTACATAAACATAATGTAACGTGACACCTACATAAACGTAACATGACACTATGATCTATGGCAATATTCAATTTCCTATATAGAAAATTGAATGTTGCCATAGATCATATCTACATAAACGTAACGTAACATGACACCTACATAAACGTAACGTGACACCTATGATCTATGGCAACATTCAATTTTCTATATAGGAAATTTAATGTTACCATAGAACATATTTATATGAAACGTAATGTGACACCAACATAAACCAACAATATTTTCACATTCAATTTAAAAAAATAAAAACTCATTAAGTTTGCGAAACGTAACGTGACACGTTACGTTACGTTTATGTAGGTGTCACGTTACGTTTATGTAGGTGTCACGTTATGTTACGTTTATGTAGGTGTCACGTAACGTTACGTTTATGTAAGTGTCACGGCACGTTACGTTTATATAAGTGTCACGTCACGTTACGTTTATGTAGGATCTTGTGGAATACATTCCTATCTAAATAGGACTTGAGACTCTATAAGAAATTATACAGGACTTAACCTACCATAAGTGTCTGAAAAATGACTATAAATAAGTCTCCCTATTTAATATTTTAAATTTTTGAAAAAGAATTCCTTATATGGTGTTTTAAAAAAAGAGTAATAATATACAAATATAATGTTTGTACAAAAATTGTATATGTAATTAATTTGGATCTTGTAATTATTTCATTTTCAATCAAAACATTCACTATTATCCTTGTAATTTCACAAATATCATTGACACATCATTTTGATAAATATTTTTATATGAATTTTAACTGGAGCATTAGTCTAATAGTTGTGACACCCTTTGTAGCGTGAAATTTTAAGTTCAATTCATATGAAAAGTAGTTTGATACCATTTGTAATAATTGATTTATTTCTTCCTATTAATTTTTCAATTTGGTTGTAGTTTGGCTGTAGTTTGGTTGTAGCTTGATTTCACTACAAATTTTTTTTTTGGTTTCTATTGTTTCTGTTGTCTGAAATGAATAAAGCATGTGGTGTCTGATGTGAATAAAGCATGTGTGGCACAAAACATAACACCAGTGAAAGAGGAAGAAGATGAAGTTTGATATGAATAATTGGTTGGTCTTAATTTTGGCTAAAGTTTGAATTCAAGGCTTGGCTTGCTCTTAATTTTGCAGTTTAGTTTGGTTGTAGCTTGATTTCACTACATTTTTTTTTTGTGTGTGCTAGTTTCTATTGTTTCTATTGTTTGAAATGAATAAAGCATGTGGTGTCTGATGTGAATAAAGCATGTGTGGCATAAAACAGAACACCAGTGAAAGAGGAAAAAGATGAAGTTTGATGTGAATAATTGGTTGGTCTTAATTTTAGCTGAAGTTTGAATTCAAGGCTTGGCTTGCTCTTAATTTTGTAGTTTGGTTGTAGCTTGATTTCACTACATTTTTTTTTTTATATTGGTTTCTATTTTTTGAAATGAATAATTAATACTAATGTGGTGCCTGTGTGGCACAAAACAAAACACCAGTGAAAGAGGAAGAAGATGAAGCTGATGTGGATGTCTTTGTGGCACAAAACAGAACACTCCACATTGAGAATTTGGCTATTGTGTTCCAAGGAGTTGAAGATGCTAATAATGTTCCATTAAAGAGAATACCAAGTGGAAGTGGTGACTTTCAGAAAGAGGACTGTCCTGATGTCAAAAGGCCTGGGCTAGACGAAGAATTCAACACCAGAAGGGTTATGAAGAAGATTCAAAGAAGATCATCTTATTCAATCACAATCTAAAATATCTATAAAGATCACATACAATATTTATAGTCAGATGCACTTTACCTAGCTGTAGTTACAATTGACTATGGTTCTAATAACTTTACAACTGCTATAGTTAATGCTAACTGGTCTAACTAACTTTGACTAATCTAACTGACTTCAGTGTTGTATCTATAAGTCGAAGCAGATGAGTTGGATTGGTCTTGTTGTTGCAACTGCTTCGGCAGCAACTGAGGCTACTTATCATTCCCCATCAAGCTGACAGGAGAAGAATGATCCAGAAGCTTGTGTTGAAGAAAGTGGAACTGAGAAATAGAAAAGGGTTTGGTGAGAATATCCGCAATCTGGTCAACAGTAGCAAGATGTTTAATAACCAACTGTTCATAGACAAAATGATAGTCCACTTCAATATGCTTAGACCGAGCATAGAAAATAGGGTTACTAGATAAGGCAATAGCAGAGAGATTGTCACACCATAGAGTAGGTGGGACAAGAGGAATGTGAAGATCCTGAAGAAGCATGCCAAGCCAGCTAAGTTTGGCCGAAGTCTGAGCAAGAGCACGATACTCAACTTCAGTGGAGGAACGAGAAATAGTAGGTTGTTTCTTCGCAGGCCAAGAAACCAAGTTAGGACGAAGAAAAATACAGAACCTAGTGGTTGACCTGTGATCAATGGCATTCCCAGCCCAATCGGAATCAGAATAGGCAGTGAGGACAAGAGGGCCTAGCTGAAACTGCAGACCCTTATCTAGAGTACCCTTCAGATAATGCAATAAGCGTTTGACAGCATTAAAATGACTGACCAAAGGAGCATGCATAAATTGATAGGCGGAGTTGACAACAAAAGCAATGTCGATGCGAGTAATCGTCAGACATTGAAGAGCCCCAACGATGCTGCGATACAAAGCAGGCTAAGCAAAAGGAAGATCAGAGTTTGGGAAGCTGGAGGATTTAGTAGCCATGGGAGAGGCATAGGGCTTGCAATTGGGCATCCCAGCTTTGGCTAATATCTCAGTGGCATACTTAGATTGGTGCAAAAAGAAACCAGCAGCAGAGGTGTGAACAGAGATGCCGAAGAAATAATTAAGAAGACCCAACTCTTTCATGGAAAAGACTTTATGTATTTGAGCAAGCAAGGAGTTAATATAAGAAACATCACTTCCAGTCAGCAAAATATCATCGACATATATGAGGAGAATGGTGATGGAAGATGCAGTCTTCTTAATAAATAAAGAAGAGTCACAATGACTAACAAGAAAACCTCGAGACAAGAGGAAAGTGGAGAATGTAGAGAACCATGCTCGGGGGGCTTGCTTAAGCGCATATAAGGCCTTATAAAGTTTACACACCTGATAAGGATGAGAAGAATCAATAAAACCTGAGGGCTGAGTCATGTAAACCTCCTCATGAAGTACACTATGTAAGAAAGCATTAGATACATCCAATTTTTTGATAGCCCAACCAAAATGAAGAGCAAGACACAATAAAATCTGGATAGTGGGCTTCTTTGCAACAGGACTAAAAGTTTCTTGATAGTCAATACCCTCCTCCTGGAGATAGCCTTTGTCCACTAACCGTGCTTTATAACGAGCAATGGAACCATCAGAGTTCTTTTTCAACCGATAAACCCACTTACACCCAATGACATTCTTGTTGGGAGGAAGATCAACCAAGGACCAAGTATGTTGGAGTTTAAGGGCCTGAAATTCTTCATGCATAGCCTGAGTCCAATCTGGAGATTGAAAGGCTTCTTTATAGGAAGAAGGTTCAGTGGGAACATGAGCCATATGAGCAGTAGAAGAAAGATAAGTGGACTTGGACCTTGTGACCATAGAATGAGTGTTAGAGCTGAGGAGAGAAGGAAGATGAGTAGAAATTGGAGCAAAAAGAGGTAAGTCAATAGAAATAGAAGAAATAGAAATAGGAGGAGAGGATGAAAGAATTGTAGAACTAGGAACAGACAGAGGGAGACCAGTAGAGGGAATAGGTTGAGCAGTAGAACTAGGAACCAGCAGAGGAACAATTAGAGGTGCAAATAGAGAAGAAGAAGGAGAGCTGAAAGAAGAAGAAACAAAAGAAGTGGAGGGCCAGAAAAAGGAATGCAACTGTAATTGATGGAATTGGTGAAGAAGAAGGACAAGATGAAAAAGGAAAGCAAGTTTCATCAAACACAACATGCCTAGAAAGATAGATATGACCTTTCGAAGGATCAAGACAGCGATAGCCTTTCACTGACGGATGATAACCAATGAAAACACATAGAATGGACCTAGGTTTAAGCTTGTGGTTAGTATAGGGCCTTAACCAAGGGTAACACCTGCAGCCAAAAGTTCTTAGAAAAGAATAATCTGGAGGTGTGTTAAAAAGCACTTCAAAAGGAGTAAGAGAGTGAAGCTTAGTAGTAGGTAATCGATTAATAAGCAAGACAGTTGTAGCTAGTGCCTCAAACCAAAGATTTAAAGGCAAAGAAGCATGATGCATTAAAGCAATAGTTGTTTCAATTAGATGTCTGTGCTTTCGCTCAGCCACTCCATTTTAAGAAGGAGTGTGAGGACAAGTAAGGTGATGTAAGATGCCTTTGTGTTTAAGAAAATTCTGAAATTCAGAAGATAAGTATTCACCACCATTGTCACTGCGAAGAATTTTAAGAGATGTAGAAAATTGAGTTTCAACTAAAGCTTTGAATTTAAGAAATTTAGAAAACACCTCACTCTTGTAATGAAGAGGGAACAACCAAGTAGATTTGCTAAAATCATCAATGAAAACAACATAATACTTGTAGCCTGATATAGAGGCAGAAAATAGGCCGCAAACATCTGAATGAATTAGAGCTAAAGGTTTATTAACAGTTGAATTGGACAAACTAAAAGGAAGCCTATGTGTCTTAGAGGCACAACAATGAGGGTATAAACCAGAGGAAGTGCGAGAAGGCAAATGAAAAGTGTTAATGATGTGATTAAGCTTGGTGGATGAAGGATGCCCAAGTCTGAGGTGCCAATTTGGAGCAAAAGCAGCAGAAAAATAATCAGCAATGTAGAATTAGTGCTCTTGAAACAAGCTTGTGGAGAAGATGAAGGGAACATAGAAACTGATTGAGGAGCATGATAAAGGCCCTGAGAATTAAGGCCTTTATATGGAATGCTCTTGGTATCCTTGTCCTGAACAACAAACTTATCAGCATCAAAGATAACAAAACAATTATTATCAAAAGCTAGTTTATGAACAGATAACAGATTAGAAGAAATATGAGGAACATGAAGAACTTTTTGGAGTTTAAGTGGAAAAGAAGGAGTGGGAAGCAAACCATTACCAATGTGATGTATAGGAAGAGAAGAACCATTACCAATTGTGACTTGATCAGTGCCTTGATAAGGCTGATAGTCAGAAAGATGATTCAAGTCATTGGTAATATGACTGGTTGCAGCAGAATCAACATACCATGTAGGAGAAACAGATGAGGACTGAGATTGAGATGGAGAGGCAGAAGCCACATATGCTCTAGGTGTGCCTGAGGTTGAATACCAAGTAGGAGGAATAGATGAGGACTGAGATTGAGATAGAGAGGCAGAAGCCACATATGCTCTAGGTGTGCCTGAGGTTGAAGTGTGAAAACTATGATCCATGCGATGCCAACACTCTAAGGCTATATGATTGAACTTGCCACAGATCTGACAAACAACTGTAGAACCAGTATTATGCTGAGAATTATATGACTGTGGTGGAGAATTCTGAAAAGATACACTGGCCTGAGGATGTTGAAAATTTGGAGACTGAAAATTTTGTCTTCCTCCTCGACCGGAGCTAGAACCTCTAAAATATCTACCTCTACCTCGGTTAGAGAAATGACCTCTGTAACCTCTAGTAGAACCATTAGAACCACCTTTATTAGAAAAGGATTTTGAAGTTACAGCATAGGCAAAAGGAATTTCAGATGCAAGAGAAAGTTTTGCAGCTTCAATATGAATCTCCTCAGAGCAAAGCAAAGAACGTAAAGTTGCAAGGGAAATTGAATCAGATCTGGCTCGAATTGTGGTTTTAAAAGCATTATACTCAGCCGGCAATCCATTCAAGATCAATAGAACTATAGCCTTATCATCAATAGGTGCACATGCTAGAGCTAGCTGATCAGCTATGGCTTTAAACTCATTTAGATATGCATCCATGCTTAATCATTTCTTAGTGAGACGATTCATCTTATTCTTAAGTTGATGAATGTGAGATCTAGAAAGAGAAGTGAAACGAGATTGAAGAACATTCCATACCTCATAGCTTGTCTTGCAATGAAAAATAGAGGTGATTAGAAACTTCTTTATTGCTTGCATCGATAAGAGTAGATGATGGACTATCCTTTGATCCATCGATAAATCCAATCAATTTGGTTGCTCGCAATATATTCTGCAACTGATTCTTCCAGACGATGTAGTTAGTTGAATCTAACTTTACTGTGACAAATGAACTAAGATTTGAGATAAGTAGTGTGAGATTGGAAGGTATTGATTGAGACACAGAGAAAGATGAATCTACCATAAAAGAAGCTTTAAGGAGCTTCGAAGAGCAGAAAGATCAACTCAGAGGAAAGAGCAATACTCGTTGGAGCTAGGGCTTTGATACCATGAAGAAGATTCAAAGCAGATCATCTTATTCGATTACAATCTAAAATATCTATAAAGATCACATACAATAATCAGATGCACTTTACCTAACCGTAGTTACAATTGACTATGGTTCTAACAACTTTACAACTGCTATAGTTAATGCCAACTAGTCTAACTAACTTTGACTAATCCAACTGACTTCAGTGTTGTATCTATAAGTCAAAGCAGATGAGTTGGATTGGTCTTGCTGTTGCAACTACTTCAGCAGCAACTGAGGCTGCTTATCAGGTTACACCACCACCTAACAAAGGTAACCTCCTGTAAAAAAACTAAAAATAAAAAATCACTAATAAAATAGCCCTTTATTTCTATTGGTTTTGTTTCCTATGGTAAAACAGCCATTTATTGGTTTCACTATTGTTTGTATCCACTATATTGGTTTCCACATCAATATTGATTAACACCAGTGAATAATTACAAAAAAATAGTAATAAGATGTGTTTCAGAAGATGCTTCATTGAAATGTATCAAATTCTTGGATTAATTAGCTTTGTTATAATCTTCATTTCTTATTATTTTGAAATGGTAAGGTGATTTTATTATAGTGATATGTATGATAATAGTGCTGATAATAGTTCTATTGATTTGTAACAGTACTGACATACCGATAATTGATTTTTTTTTTTTTTTTTTTTTGGTTCGCTCTTTATCAAATCAAACCAAACTAAACTGTGTTTCAAATCCACCCAACTCAATAATTTGAGTGGGTGTATACAAGCAATTACTTGTTTGAAGCAGGTATAAAAATGGACGAAAATTAAATCAAAGGACCAGTAACAATTATATAGACTTCTAATCATCAAATCATCAAAAGCTAACAAACCCACTATTTAGAGGCATGTTATGAAACCAAAGAACCATATGTTATTTAATACTTATTTATTTATTTATTTTGCATTGTGTAATGAGTACATCTAACCATAAAGTGGTGGAGGAATTCTGTTTCTCCCCTGTTTATGTTTCCATTCACCCAGCTATGTAGGGTTATTTTGAAACGTCAATATTATTCAATTTTTTTTTTTTTTTTTTACAAATTGCTTTTGCATGGGCTATTGTGGATGTGTACGAAGAGCATTTGTTCTGTATATGGAAGAATTTATTTTGGAACAATCCTTTGTTTTGGAAATTTAGTATTTTTGTATGTAATATTTAATTTAGATAGATTATATTTGGTTTGTGTGGATTTATATGATATTTCGAATATGATGTTATAAGTTAAAGTTTTTGAATAGTTGATAATGAAATTGGTATTATTGATAATAGATTTAAATTATAATTGATAAATGTATTATTCTGTATACATAGAGGTTACTGGTTGCATTGATAATGAAATGCATATAATTTAGAAATTAATGAAAAATATTTAATTTGTGCATTTAAAAATAAATAAATAAACAGAGCTTGAGTTTTTGGCGACTAAACATTTAGTAGCCAAAAAATAAAAAAGGAACTTATTGGCGATTAAACAATTAGAAGCCAAAAAAAATAAAAAAATGAAAGTTTTTGGCTACTAAAGAAATGGTAGCCAAAAAGGAGTGTCACGTTTTTAGCGACTAAAAAATTGGTTGCCAAAAATGAGTGTAACGTTTTTAGCAACTAAAAAATTGAAGATGGAAAATTTTTTCTTTTTAGCGACTAAATATTTTCTTTTGGGCAACTAAATTTTTAGTCGCCAATTGATGACTTTCGGTGACTAAAAAAAAATTAGTCGCTAATACCTTTCTCGACAATCGTCTAGCAACAAAACTAGCGACCAAAAAATTTAGTCGGCAAAAATCTTCGGCGACTAAAAATTGACTTTTGGCGACTAAAAATTTAGTCACCAAAATTGTAATTTGTTGTAGTGGCACATCGAGAAATTTTGTATGCCACCTAATATAAATTTAGTGGACTTTACTATCAAAGTTAATCACAATAGTATAAGGTACTACATGACACACATCATGTCCACATACAAAAATTACTCCTACATATTAGAAGACTTCTACAATAAATTTCTCTTTTTAATTTTTTATTTATTTGGATACAAGGTAAATGTTTACTTACTAATAGTTAAAATACAACACATGCTGATATCTCTTTATTGGCTCAAATTCAAAATCTCATACAAGCACTTAAGCACCTCGTAAATCACTCGATCTATAACCCGAGTCAAACATTTACAATTGAAAGATTGAACTCTTAATCCTCTTTGCTTTCTCCACGGAAGCCTAAGAATTTCTTTAGACATTTCAAAGTCTTTAAAAAGCTTTTCCTCAAAAAATTAAGATTGGCTAGATGATGCGATAATGACAATACTAGCATTATTAACGGTTTCACTCAAATCGTAGCGAACGCTTTTATAGACCTCTTAATGGGTCAGAACAGTGTTATTATTATTTTAGGAAAAATATTGTCCTGCTAGAAGACTTGACAACCACAAATGTATTAGTGAGAAAGCGAGAGGGAGATAGAGAGATTCAAAATCTACAAAAATTTGATTTGAGAAGATAAAATAATAGCATCACATTCAAATTGAAGACTTTCTTGGACGACGCTACGATGAACGCAAGTAATAAACGCCACATGAACAAGACGAAGATAAGGTTTCCACATAAGAATGGTTAACCAGAAAATCTTCCGAAATTTTTCTCTTGCCACCTCTTCATGTTCTAGACGTGTCAAATGTGACAGCATTAGCAATACAACAATGTCAGGTATCATGAAAAATCTTTCATAAAAATAATCATGAAAGTTTTGTGACCCTTAGATTACACTTAGAATAAAGTATCACACGCTAATCAAGGTAATTCAAGAATCATAAATCTTTCATGATCATTTTCATGAAAAAAATTTCATGATCCTTAACTTTTCTTATAACCTCACATTTTACATGTGAATTGAATCACAAGGTTTTGGAATACAAACATTTTGGTGTCTATAATTGATTACACTATCGTTATTAGAATATCTATATTTCACAAACCCAAATGGAAGGACATTCAGGCGCACACACTAAAAGTAAAATATGAACATTGTATAGCTGTAAGTCTCAAGTTCAAGTCTTTCATTTTGCAAGGATTTAACTTTTCTCTAGATTATGAAATTGTAATGGAACACGCTAAGGTAAGGTGTGCTTACAACTACACATGCACACATTTGTTGAAATTTAATTTATTAAAAATACATTTTGTTAACATGATAATTAGGGTCAATGTTAAGATATATATAAACAGAATATATATATATATATATATATGTATATATAAAACAGTTAACTATTTAACATTTGCTTTAAATTACACTTTAATAAAATTCTTAAAAAATTGTGAAGTCGATTAATTAAATTAACGACCTTGACCAAATAAAATAGCCAACCCGCTAGTGCACGATCTGCAGCATAATCCATCACATAATCAAAAGGATTTGGCTTCCCTAGTCATATGAATTTGAGGGTGTTGTCTGAATTATGAGGCTTATCACAGATTTTATTTCGATAATTTAAATTATTTATTTTTTCAGATTTTTTGTGTATATTATCCATATAGAAAAATTATATCAATTTGATAATAGTTGCCTTATTATTTATTTTATCATATTTATCTACCAAACTAATAAATATATTTTAAGAAATAGATCATTTAATTTTTAACAACAAATAAAATAAATTAAATAATTTATAAATATAGACTCAATCTAATTTTTTATATTAACAATATATAAGTAGATCTTAAAAAATACATGATATTAACAATATTTATTTATTTTTAGTCAAATTGTTTGAAGTTTGAATACGAGTCGGTGCCTGTCAATTATACTACTAATTTATGGAATGTCAACTTCATCCATTTATTTGGTTTTGTTTTGTTTTGTTTTATTTTTTTATTTTTTTATTTTTTTTTCTGAAGCAGTAATTATCTAGTATTTTAAGTTGCTGGTATTGACTTTTTTAGTTAATTTTTTTGAATTTAGACTTTTTTATCTTTTGACTAAAAAGTTCATTTCATTTGACTTTTTAAATTTTTTTGACTTTTATTAAAGAAAAATAAAATGATTATAATTTGAATGTGATATTTTATTTTATTGACTTATTTATTTATTTTATCTTTTGTGCTTTTTTAATCCAACTAAATTAACCAACTGAACGCTAAATACTTCATGTTGACTGTGTACTTCCACAATAGTAAAAACTAAGAAACATATAATGGACAAATCATAAAATAATATTATACGGCACACAATTACATAATTTATTTGATTTATATGATAATTTTTACATTTAAGGGCTCTTTACTCCTCTTAATTGTTGTATGCATGCATCACCTCTCACTAATTATATTTTTGGGTAAATTACATCAAAAGTCCCTATAATTTTTTTCAAGTTTTATTTTGGTCCCTCATATTTTAATTTGAACATATTTGCCCTTCAAGTTTTATTTTTGTATCAAATAAGGACAATTATGGATGTGAGTTAAGTTTTTGGATGACAAATTGTCACATGTGTTGTACATGACCATTTTTAAAGGACAAAATAATCTTTTTATTCTTCCTCTTTATAATTCATCTTCTTTCTTTCTACCATCACAACCCATAGCCACCAACCACCACTATCACCACCAAACATTACCACCCTATGCATAGCCACTAACTGCCACCAAAACGCCTCCTCTTCCGGTGAAGATAACAAGAGAGCAATTGGAGTATTTTCCTCTCTATTTCAGTCGACATCTACATTCATATATATATATATATATTTATATACTTATTTATACACACACATATATATAACTCAATCTCATAATCTCAATTGATTACAAATCAAATTTCTATTTCATCGACAATGACCAATTTCAACGTAATGTGCTAGCTTAATGAGAGGTGGTCTACACAGGAAGAAAAGAAGGGTGGTTTGAGCAACAGTAAAGGAATTGATGGACAATAGTTTGATCTAGAAAAAGAAGAGAAGAGAAAGTGAGGTTGTAGGTAAAGGAAATGGAATGAGCAGAACGTATTGGTTGTGTGTTGCCATGTAAAGTGGTGAATCTGGTGATATGGGGTTGGCAGATTAGAAAGTCAACTCAATAAGTGACTCAAAGTGAATCAACTCAATAGGCTAGTGTATATTTTCATTTTTGCCCCTAAAAGATAGTCATGCGCAATGCATGTGCTATTTTCCATTAAAAAACTTAATTCTCATCCACAATTGTCCCTTGAAGGCCAACTATGTTCAACTTGAAACATAAGGGATCAAAATGAAATTTGAGGAAAACTATAGGAATCTTTGGTGTAATTTGCCATATATTTTTCTATTTTCAAATAAATTAAATAATCTTAATTTGAAAGATGGTCAAATTAGGAAGGAAATAACTAAATTAATTGATGTAAGATTCTTGTTGTTGAATACATTGTATGACAATTTTACATGAATAGAGAGCTTAATTGGATAATATATAAGTGAATTCTTGAATGGGCCAACTATGATGACATTTAAAAAATATAAATATCAAAATGTCACATAGGAGAGTGAAAAAGATTGAAATAAACACTATTTGTAGTACTATATATATTTAGATTAGATTAGACTACATAGTATTTTAGTATCTTTAATGTTAATAGGTATTTTATCTATTCAAATATCATTATAAAATATATATTTTATTTTGTCTACCAGCTATTTCATGTTTTTACTCTAACCCTGTTCTTTATTTTAACTATTCATCTAAATACTATTAATTTTATAAAATGTCACTAAGATAGAAGGAAATAATTCTAATGATTAAATACATTTTACCTAACCTTTGAAGGTTAGTTACATGTAGCTAGTGAATGTAAGTTAAGCGAAAATACTTAATCATATATCTAGTGCATTATAGTTGAAAAAAGTGAGTTTTACCGAGTATTTTGATTAACAAACATTATATACCTAATGGGTTAGAGATGTGCTGTGAAAACTTATACTTAGGCTAAGTTTGGCAAATTAAAAAAAAGCTAAAAAGCTAAAAAGTTACTCAAAAAGTTAAAAAGTTATCACTATTTACCAAAAGTCAAAAAGTACGGCTGCACAACTCCCAATCCTAATTTTTCCCTATAAACTAATTTATACAATTTTTTAATATACATTTTTCCATAAAAAGTCAAAAAGTTACCCAAACATCCATATTTTTTTCCTCAACTTTTTAGTCTAAAAAGACAAAAAATACACTTATTTATGACACCCCAAACAACCCCTTAATTATGTGGCGGTTGAAAGTAGATGATGAAGGATATTTTATTTTATTTTATTTTATTTTATTTTTGGTGGAGATAATTTCACATCAGATAATATTTAAAAAAAATATTAACAAATTAATGATAGATTTTACAAATATTAAAAAGTAAACTTATTGAAAAAATAGTAACAAATTAATGATAAATTTTATAAATATTAAAAAGTAAAATTATAAACTATCTCATAAATTTCTAAATAGTTTTTAGAGTTTCCTCGGAGATATAAATTGTTTTATTTTATTCTACCATGTGTTGTTAATGGTATCGAGTAGGCATATGATCTTGGAAAATGCACATAAAATTATACATTCCTTGTAAGAAGTGGAGTGCTCTCTTGGTGTAGTAAATTACAGAGTTGGTGTTGCGAAAATCACACATGAAAGTTGATTAGATTGGGTGTAGCAGTGCAATTTAATAAAAGCCTCTTTTTTAGCGGACTTAAATATCAATGAAATAGTTTGATGGTCTAGTGTGACAATCAGCTACAATATTCACCAATAAAAATGTGGATCTAGGATCAAGTTGTAAACATATAGGCAGACAGTGCTATCACATTTACTGATTATCTAGTACAAAACAAATGACATTACAATAAAGGGCAAATTACACAACTAGTTCATATAGTTTGGGACTTGTGTCATTTTGATTTCTAACTTTTTAATTGTGACACATTTGATCCTGAATTTTGAATCTTGTTCCAAATAAGGACAATTGAATATATAATTAAAATTTTCAAGGGTAAAATTGTCAATTTGATAAAATATAAACTAATTTGACAAAAATAAATGTCAAACAAATAATTTAAATTTTTAAAAATTATTTCTACCTACTAAAAATAAAATTATGTAAAATTGATAAATCTTTTAGACATTTATTTTTTTTTTACCAAATTAATTTTTATTATGTGTTTGGATGATGATCATGTGAAATTAATTTTTAAAAATTAATCATGTAATTTTTATTAATTTTATATAATTTTATCATTGGTGGATAAAAATAATTGTAAAAAAATTAAAAATATTTTTTTAACATTTATTTTTGTCAAATTAGTTTATATTTTATCAAATTGACGATTTTATCCTTGAAAATTCTAATGATATTTTCAATTGTCCTTATTTGGAACAAAATTCAAAATTCATGGTCAAATGTGTCACAATTGAAAAGTCAGGAATTAAAGTGACACAAGTCCCAAACTATAGGGACTATTAATGTAATTAACCCTACAATAAATTATATTTCCTCCAAAAGTGATGATATCGAGGGACGAAATCAACGAAAGCTCAGGGGGCATGTGACCCCTCATTTTTTTAAAATTGTACTAGTATTTATGAATATAAAAAATATCTCTAATATATTTTTTATAAAATTATATTAGTGTTCCTTTTAAATTATTTTGAGGTATTAAATATTTTTAATTTTTGAAAAAGAATTCCTTATATGGAGTTTTAAAAAAAGAGTAATAATATTCAAATATAATGCTTATAATGCTGTACAAAAATTGTATATGTAAGGAGTTGGGATCTTGTAATTATTTTATTTTTAATCAAAGCATTTATTATTATCTTTGTAATTTACAAATGTTACTCACGCATCATTTTAATAAATTTTTTTATATGAATTTTAATTAGAGCATTTAGTCTAATAGTTGTGTGTAAGGGTGAGCAGCGATTATACTGATCCGCTAAAACCGACCGAACCGAACCGATCCGCCGCATTTTGGACGGATGCGTGATGACGAGCGGACGGTTGCGGATTGATTTTCTCCAATCTGCCAATTTGGTGGACGGATGACGGATTTGAGGTTCCTTTGGCCGCAACCGAACCGCCAAATCGCGGGCACCCTTAGTAATTTATAAGACTTGTGTTTTCAATTTGTTTAAATATTTTGTTTGTGTTTTTAATTGAAAAAAAGTTCAAATATTCTGTTGAAAAAAAGTTTTTAACTTGAATATATTTTTTGAATTGAAAAAAATAAATATATTATTTATCTATATTTTTTAGTTTTTAAATCTAACTCTAAAAGTAATAAATAGAAAATATGATATATGGTGGTTAGTTTTTGTTTTCAAAAATATATATAAATGTAACAATGCAGAGACATACAATCTCTACTATTGCTCTGTTCATGGTTTTGGTGGTTTGAATTATTTTTATATTTTAAGAACAACAGATGGTAATACTTTATGTGGATGAAGCATGTTGTGATTGTAATGTGTGGATGAGGCATACAGTGATTGTGATATTCTAAAGTTTCAAACTTTCTTTCTTTGGATGAGGCATGCAGTAATTGTACTACTTTTTTAAGTCATTGACTGTAATACTCTTTTTTTTTTTTTTTGAGGAAGTGCACAAGTTGAACTATGTTGAAAATTTATAAAATTTCAAACTGTCAAACCGATTCGTATCCATCCGCCAAACTGCTAATCCGCTCAATCCGCATCCGCCAGATTGGCGGATGGATGCGGATTGATTTTCTCCAATCCGCCAATTTGGCGGACGGATAGCGGATTGGAGGTTCCGTGGCCGCAACCGACCCATGACCACCCCTAATTGTGTGGCACCCTTTATAGCATGAGATTTTAGGTTCAATGCATATGAAGAGTAGTTTGATACCATTTGTAATAATTGATTTATGTCTTCCTATTATAAGAATTAAAAAGCGCCCCTATATCAAATTTCTTAGTCCGCCACTGATGATATCAATCCGTCGACATAGGAAACTACTTGTGAAGATTATACAAGATGCCCCTTGTATTATAGTGTGGGTGTTTGGAAAGTATGTTTTTTTTTGTAGGTTTTTTTAGTTGTAGGATATTATTAGAGAAAAAAAATTATGTTTGGAAAGATAATTAGATTTTTTTGTGATTACATGTGATGTTTGTGAGAGAAAAAGTAAAATGATTATGGAGTTTGATGTGATATTTTATTTGAATTTATTTATTTTTTAATTTTATAAAATATTTATCTTATAATGAAAAAAATAAAAACAAAAAAAACCCAAAGTTACAAAAACACCGCCTCATTACCGGAAAATGATGCAACCTAGTAGTCAAGTTGGAGATGTTAAATACAGTTGTCAAGTCTTTCTTAATGATGTATGTTGTGTGATGGTGAACGTAAGCCAACACGTGTTTTTTCTCGATATTTTGCAAGAATTTATATATTTTTATATATTTTATGTATTATATATTTGTATCCAGAGATAATGGAATGTGTTTGAACAAGTTAGCCAGCTGGAATTTGATTTGGCCAACGATAAGAGAAAAATGGTAGGCACCCAAATATTTTATCAAATATTTCATAAAGATATGGAATTTATTATGTAAATTTCATGTAAGTCTTACATCTATATAAGATATTTAATAAAATATTTAGTAAAATATTTGAAATTCTTAATTAGTGTGTTTAGTTTCAGTTTTCTGAATTCAATTTTTTGAAAATTGATTTTTTTTTTTTTTGTTTTTTGTGTTTTTTTGTGTTTAGTGAATATTTTTAAAATTTTAAGTAATTTTTTTACTTTTTTAAATGCACCTTACTAAGATATATCTACAAAATAAAATATTTGTGAAAAAATATTTTAAAAAATTAATAAATACACAAAAATACAAAAAATATACTAAATTTTTATTTTTTTAAATATTTTTGGTATTTAGTGAATTTTTAAAGATTTTTTCACGAAAATTATATTTTTTAAGTGTATTTACGTTAAGTGTGTTTAAAAATAAAAAAAATTACTTAAAATATTAAAAAAATTCAATAAAAATAAAAATATATAAAAAATAAGAAAATAAAATTTTCTAAGAAGTATTTTTAGAAAATCCAAACCAAGCAAAGTGACTATTACTCAGGATAAAATTACCTATCCAACTTTCATTTTATAATAGATAACGGTTCTTGTGCGCTGGGTAGTGAGAATTTTGTTTAGAGAACTAACTTATAGATTATATATACAATCCTAAAACATATCTAATTCGGTTTAAATCATCAGTCTAGTTTAATTTGTATTAGCTTCAGTTCAGATTCTGAAAATAGTGGAATCGTTCAAATCCGTCCTATTCTTGATTCTAAGCCTTTTGGTTATGGTTCCAAATCAAACCATGACATATTTATTTATTATTATTTTATATTTTTATATGTAAAAATTAAAATATAAAAAGTCACTTATAACATTTGAACACTAACTTTCATAGTAAAATAGATAAACTCTAATCAATTTAACTAAATTAATTATCGTTAATTTATTCACTAACATAAAATATATATCATATTATTGTTATATAAAATTTCTAAAACCGTAAAACCAAATCGAACCAAACTGGTTTCTATAATTCAATTTTGATCTAAATCTAAGTTTAACAGTTTGGTTACGGTTTTAATTTTTTTAGAACCGATTTATGGTGCAATTCCTCGCTTATTCTAAATCGGACCAATCCGATCCGTGTATAGCCATACTAAAATATGTATATATTGGATATCGGGTATTGATGTCACTATGTCATAGCAACAAAGTTGTCATGCTCGTGGACGGTTTGTTCCGAGCCTATGTTGATGATCTGAATAAATCATGTTATTGAGTTTATCGAACATATCATCCATGTAAAGAATTGAGTTTATCGGATACAGATAGCCCCATGATCGGCTTCTAATTGTTCTTAAAAACATTATCAAAATTATGAAAGCCATTTATTTTTGTACAAAAAAATGTAGTCTCGTTATAGGGTTACAAATATTCGATTTACTTAATTTTTTTCATGAATAATCTATCTGAAAAACCTTACAAATGAAACACTGGTTCATATCATTAAAATAATTTTGGAATAGACACTACAACATTTTCTTAATTTAGTGACATTTGAAAGTGCCACAAAACTATTCTTCTAATGACATTTTTTAGTCTTGTGACATTTTGAACAAGTGTCATTTATACTCGTGTCACGGTAGATACTAGTGCCATGATAGATACTTGCAAGTGTCACTACACCATGATGGCTAAACACTTTCAATGACATTTTGATGTCACGATAGATACTATTTGTGACACTATCAAGCGCCATTAAAAAAAGAGTTAGTGACACTTCTAAGTGCCATTGCACCATCAAGGCTACACATTTTCAGTGACACTTTAATGTCATGGTAGACACTATTCGTGACACTATCAAGTGTCATTAAAGAAGACTTGCAATTTAAAAAATGTTACTACATGGATTTTTAATGACACTTGTTATCTTACAATTGATATAACTGCTACTAAATCCAATTCATTTGTGCTATTAAATAGATATAAGTGACATTGGGACTTATTTTAGTGACACTTTGCAAAGCTACTATCACTACTACAAAATGTCACTTATATATTCTTTTCATTAATACTTTTAAAAGCTACAACTAAGCATGCACAAATGCGTGTAAAAATTGAATAAATTTTATAAACAATTGAATGTTAATCGCCACATCCTATATTAATTTGACATCCATTCATCCTGTAATATTTTCATAACAATAAACAAATATTACCATCATAGGATTATCACATCAAAAACAAAACCAAAAAAAAAAAATTCAAACCAGAATCAATTATTTATTATTGAAATATATATTTATTTATATTGCAATAAAAATCCATTGCCAAAATTATTAAATATTCTACTACACTAAAAAAGTTAAAGCAAAAAAAAAAAAAAAAAAAAAATTAAAAGAAAATTATTCTAACCATAAGTTTTGAAAAGCCATAGTAACATCCATTTTCCGAAGAGACAAATTATCAAAACAAAATCAGTTCCCAAACTCTCAACCTCACTTGTATAAATATTCTCGGCTAGCATCCATAAGTTGCGAAATCTACATCCAAAAGATAAACTTATAAAGGTAATTAACACTATATTAAGTTAATATAAATTTGTTAATGAAATTAGTATTTACGAAAGAAATATACCACAAATGGAGCAGATCAAGTAACATGAGCTCCAGTAGCTTGTCCAACTATTTTGACAAGTCCATATGATCGGATCAAACTCTCATTAGGTTTGATTGGTACTTGAACATGTACCTCCCAATAGTTAGGTCCTAGTTCTTCTCCTTCTACTTCTTTAGATACGTCTGTGCTTTTAAGTACTCCGATTGCAACTATTTCTGTTAACCTAACGATACTTTTTAGAACAACTATATCTCTTACCTGTAAATCAATATTTAATTACTTAAGTAATTATATATTTACAATTAATAAATAATATTTAAAAAATAAACTAGTACAAAGTGACAGAGTGAAGATGATCACAACTGAGAGTGATATGCATTTTTCTAGTAGATACCAAATGATTTAGTCACTTAATTGATTCACCACACTACAACAAATTATATAAAAGTAACAACTGTAAGCATTCAGACCATATCAAATAATAGCTTAAAGAATCAATAACAACCAAAGACACCAATTAACAACAATCAAAACCATGCCCATTATTAATATCAGGATCCCCTAACCTCAACAATGTAAATCAAATGTAATTGTGAAAAATGACAATCAACTAATTGTTGGAAAAATTGTTTAATATAGGCATATTTTTTAGCCCAAGTCTGAGTGGGCCCCAAACGTCTTTTGGGGTGGGTCCGAAAAAGTGAAGTGTTCCTTGCCACGTGGCAAGTCATACGGTGAAGACGGAACGTCAAAACCATTTTTGAGTGAATGTGAAGTTGACGTCGTTTTCGGGTCTAACATTAATTTTTTAGATAAAATTCATTTGAATTTTTTCAATAAAAATTATTGTGGGATTTTAATTTAAATCTAAATTCAATTTTTGGGTTCCTTAGTGGCTTCCTAAAGTTTGTACTTCTTCATTTATTAATTAAACTATTCAAATAGTTTAATATATAAATTCCAAACAGTTTTATAATACTTTTCCACCATTAGCATTTTTGATTACACTATTCAAATAGTTTAATAATAAAATATATCCCAACAGTTCCTTTGACTGTTCCATCAACGGTACTATTTTCAAACAATTTGAAAAATGTTCCAAGATGCAACGAACAGATTCGGTTTTATAACTGCAATGAATCTGTTTGAATTTCAAACAGTATCTGTTGACACTTGTTGCACTTGTTCAGTCTAACAGCACCTGTTCGGGGCTGCGTAATTTTGCCTATAAATACAGCCATGATTCCAGCAGTCTAGGGACCGGAAATTCAATTTGAAATTATTGTCTCATTGCTGTCCAGATTTTATTGTGTGCATTTTTCTTCATTCTAGTTTTAGGAAAAATCAAAGAGAGTATAGAACACAAGGTTTGTTCGCCGTACAAATTTGTTTGGTGTGCTACAACAATTTTGTGAAGATCATTGTATCTTGGGAGATAGACGCCACTCAACCGTAAGCACCGTAGCGGGGCGAATCTGTCTTAAGGACAGAGTGTCACACACTCGACTTGGTCTTTTATTTTTTAATTCGGTTCAATAAATAAATTCGGTATGCTATTTATTTATTTTGTTTGAATTAGTTTCAATTTATTTTATTTACACAGAAGATTGTTCCGACAATCTTAAGACAGATACGAATTATTCTGTTTACAGAATTTTTCGTTTGTTTCCTTTTCTCTTTCTTCTTTTAAGAAAATTATTTTCTGTGGCTTTACAAAATAATATTCTGTTTGGAAAAACAAATAGTGATTATATGCTATTTGACAGATAGTAATAATATACTGTCTATTTTCTTTGACAACTAGTAGTACGATACTGGTATCATTAACAATTCAGAAGATTTTTGTGGAATTTTTTCAAAAAATTAATTTCAGGTTTTAGAAATTATTTTCTGAGTTTTCATTACTTAAAATTCTGTTTTAGTATTTTAATTATTGAAGTGTTACAGAAATTAATTTTCTGTGTGGAATTAATTTGGTTAAATAAAATTTTATTTTATTTCCAAATAAATTGGAAAATAAAAGTTTTTTCTTATTTCTTTTATTTTACAGAATTTAATTTCTTGTGTGGAATTAATTTGGTTAAATAAAATTTTGTTTTATTTCCAAATTAATTGAAAAATAAAAGTTATTTTCTTATTTCTTTTATTTTACAGAATTTAATTTCTTGTGTGGAATTAATTTGGTTGAATAAAATTTTATTTTATTTCTAAATTAATTGAAAAATAAAAGTTACATTCTTGTTTCTTTTATTGTTTACAGAATTTAATTCTGTGAATTTGGTTTAATTTTCTGTTCTAATTATAATTTTGTTTTATAAATTAGATTTGATGGCTACTGAAACTAATGCCCAAACAAGTACTACTGTGGTGGCTGTAATGACACCAACCCCCTCTCCTGTTGTAACAGTATCGGTAAATCACGGTGAAAAGCCGGAGAAGTTCTCAGGAACTGACTTTAAAAGATGGCAACAGAAAATGTTGTTCTATCTTACAACTCTGAACCTGGCTTGTTTCCTCCGTGAGGATGCTCTTATTTTGAAAGAGGATGAAACCGACCGGCAAATGGTTGCTGCGGTTGATGCCTGGAAACATGCTGATTTCCTTTACCGGAACTACATCTTGAACGGACTTGACAATATATTATACAACGTCTACAGTTCTATCAAGACAACAAAGGAACTTTGGGAGTCTTTGGAGAAAAAATACAAACGGAAGATGCCGGCTCAAAAAAATTTGTGGTTGGCAGATTCCTGAATTTTGTAATAGTTGATTCAAAAACTGTGATCAGCCAAGTTCAAGATTTTCAACTCATTGTGCATGACATTCACGCAGAAGGCATGTCTCTCAGTGAATCCTTCCAAGTTGCAGCCTTAATTGAAAAATTACCAAAAGGCTGGAAGGAATTCAAGAACTACCTCAAACACAAGCACAAAGAAATTTCTATGAAAGAATTAATTGTGCGTTTGAGGATTGGGGAGGACAACCGCAATTCTGAAAAACGGGCTGGTAAGCATCCTATGGAGTCTAAGGCAAATGTGGTGGAACATACTTCGAAAACCAAGAAACGGAAGTCTTCTGGAGAAAGTTCATCACAAGGCTCTAAAGGGGGGGAAAATAAAAAGTACAAGTTTAATGGCAAATGTTACATCTGTGACAAAGAGGGACATCGGGCCAAAGATTGCCGTAGCAAAGGCAAAAACAAAAGAAGAACAAACAAGAAGCCTACTCAAGCCCATATGACCGAAGTGGACAATATTTCCAATGGTATAGATGACATCAATTTTTCTGCAATTGTTTCTGAGGCAAATCTTGTCAGAAATCCTAAAGAATGGTGGGTGGACACTGATGCTACTCGCCATATTTGTGCTGACAAAAAGATGTTCACATCTTATTCTACAGTGGACAATGGTGAACAACTTTTTATGGGCAACTCCTCAACTTCCAAAGTTGAAGGACAAGGGAAGATTGTTCTCAAGATGACATCAGGAAAGGAACTCACTCTCAACAATGTGCTGCATGTATCGGACATTCGCAAGAATCTTGTTTCCGGATCTCTGTTGAGTAAGAATGGGTTTAGGCTAGTATTTGAGAGTGATAAATTTGTACTTATTAAGAATAGGATGTATGTAGGAAAATGTTACATGTCTGATGGCCTTTTCAAGTTAAATGTAATGACCGTTGGACCCTCAGTTATTAATAATAAAACATATTCTTCTTTCTTGCTTGAGTCTTCAAATTTATGGCATGGTAGACTAGAACATGTTAATTATGGATCTTTGCGTAGATTAATTAATATGGAATGTTTACCTAAATTTGACATTGATTCAAATCATAAATGTGAAATTTGTGTTGAGGCAAAATTATCTAAAACTCCTTTTCATTCAATTGAAAGAAGTACGGAACCACTTGAATTAATTCATAGTGACATTTGTGATTTTAATCAATTCAAACTAGAGGTGGGAAAAAGTATTTTTTCACTTTTATAGATGACATACTAGATATAGTTATGTTTATTTAATTCGAACCAATGATGAAGCTTTGAAACTTCCATTCATATAAGAATGAAATTGAAAATCCTTGGTAAGAAAATAAAAAAAACTAAGAAGTAATAGAGGTGGTGAATATGAATCACCTTTTGGTGAATTTTGTAAAGAACATGGAATAATTCATCAAACCACTGCTCCTTACTCACCTCAGCAAAATGGAATTGTTGAAAGGAAAAATAGGACTTTAAAAGGAATGATGAATGCCATGTTAATAAGTTCTGGATTACCTTAGAACTTGTGGGGGGAAACAATACTTTCTGCTAATTATATACTTAATAAAGTACCCCGAAAGAAAGTGAATCAAACACCTTATGAATTGTGGCATGGAAGAGTACCATCCTACAAATACTTAAAAGTGTGGAGGTGTTTGGGTAAAGTGGCTATTCCTAGTCCTAAAAAGACTAAGATAGGTCCTAAGACCATTGATTGCATTTTCATTGGTTATGCTAAGAATAGTAGTGCATATCGGTTTTTGATTCATAAATCAGAACATACCGAAATGCATGTAAATACTATTATTGAGTCTCGGAATGCATCTTTCTTTGAACATGTGTTTCCAAATAAGATTGGACAAGAGACTAGTAACAATAAAAGATATCATGATGCTATTACTAGTCAGGATCAAGAACATGATAAAAAACAAGAGTTAGATCAAAATGCGGAAGAGTTAGATCAAGAACAAGAGTTAGAGGAACCTATGCGTAGTAAACGTGCTAGAACCTCAAAATCTTTTGGTCCAGATTTCCTAACATTTTTGTTAGAAAATGAGCCTTTAACTTTTAAAGAGGCTATGTCTAGTCCTGATGCTCCTTTATGGAAGGAAGCTATCAATAGTGAAGTTGAATCCATCTTGCAAAATCACACTTGGGAATTGGTGGATTTGCCACCAGGTTGTAAACCTCTTGGGTACAAGTGGATTTTCAAAAGAAAATTGAAAGCGGATGGATCAATAGACAAATACAAGGCAAGACTTGTGGTCAAAGGTTTTAGACAAAAAGAAGGTCTTGATTACTTTGACACATACTCACCGGTTACTAGAATAATATCCATTAGAATGCTAATTGCCATTACATCTCTATACAATCTAGAAATTCATCAAGTGAAAACCGCTTTCTTAAATGGTGAGTTAGATGAAGAAATTTACATGGAACAACCAGAAGGTTTTTCAGTTCTAGGAAAAGAAAAGAAAGTGTGTAAATTGGTTAAATCATTATATGGTTTAAAACAAGCGCCAAAACAATGGCATGAGAAATTTGACAAGGCAATGATGTCAAATGGATTCAAAATTAATGAGTGTGACAAATGTGTTTATATTAAAAACACAGGCAAAGGTTATGTCATTGTATGTCTTTATGTAGATGATATGCTCATCATAGGTAGTAATAATGATATGATTAAAACTACCAAAAAATGTTGAATAAATATTTTGACATGAAGGACATGGGCATTGCTGATGTAATTCTTGGTATGAAAATTACCAAAACATCAGAAGGTTATGCTTTGTCACAATCTCATTACATTGAGAAAATACTTGACAAATTCAGCAAAGATGATGATCATCTTGCTAGAACACCTGTAGATATTAATTTGTATCTTTCTAAGAATGTACAGGAAAGTATTTCTCAATTAGAGTATGCCCAAATTATTGGAAGCTAATGTACTTGATAAACTGCACTCGCCCATATATAGCTTATGCAGTAAGTAAATTAAGTAGATATACGAGTAATCCGAGAGTAGAACACTGGAAAGCAATTATAAGGGTTCTAAGATATCTCCGATTCACTCGTAACATTGGGCTGAATTATACTAGATATCCAGCAGTACTTGAAGGATACCGTGATGCAAATTGGATATCGGATACTAGAGACTCGAAGTCCACCAGTGGGTATGTCTTTACTTTTGGTGGGGCGGCTGTATCTTGGAAATCTTCCAAACAGACTTGTATTGCTAGGTATACTATGGAATCAGAATTCCTAGCTTTAAACAAAGCAGGGGAAGAGGCAGAATGGCTTCGCCACTTCCTTGAAGATATTCCAATATGGCCAAAACCGGTGCCTGCTATATGCATACATTACGATAGTCAATCAGCAATAAGTAGAGCACAGAGTCATATGTATAACGGTAAGTCACGACACATTCGTTGTCGACATAACACCGTAAGACAACTACTCTCTAATGGAATTATTTCCATAGAATATGTTAAGTCAAAAGACAACATGGCGGATGCACTAACCAAAAGGTTAGCAAGAGAGTTAGTTGAGAATTCATCGAGGGGAATGAGACTTAAGCCTATTAAATAAGAGTTACCACAACGGCAACCCAACCTAGTTGACTAGAGATCCCAAGATCTAGGTTCAAAGGGACAACCGAGTTGTGAATGACTCAGAAGGATCACTAGGGAGTCTAACTCCTACCCATTTCTTTGATGAAATAGTGATGTTTGCAGTGTGTTAGGTTAAGTAATACTTTTAATGATTCTTATATCTAGGTATACCTAGTGGAGTATGGCACGATACTCTTCATACGAATCACCTATATAAGTGTGAACTGGGCCGGTTCTATGAGAATTGTGAAGGGCTACAATTCTCTAGAGCACTCATGGAAGACCAGGTTGTTCAGGGCCAAAATGAACACAATAATGAGAACTAAACTGTGTCTGGGGATATACTGTGTGAGTTCTATTGTCTTGGTTTACACAAACGGCTGAACAGTTCAAGACATCATGTTCACTAGTTAGCTAGTAAATCCGATAGTGTCTCACAAGGGAAGGTTCAAAGCCAAAAACTACCTATCATTATTGCAGAATATTTCCAATTTCTGTACTCTCTGTAATTAGATCATGTTGTTCCATTTTCTCTCTGTCAAATTCCATTCATATGGGGGATTGTTAGAAAAATGGTTTAATATAGGCATATTTTTTAGCCCAAGTTTGAGTGGGCCCCAAACGTCTTTTGGGGTGGGTCCGAAGAGGTGAAGTGTTTGGGGGTGGGTCCGAAGAAGTGAAGTGTTCCTTGTCGCGTGGCAAGTCACACGGTGAAGACGGAACGTCAAAACCATTTTTGAGTGAATGTGAAGTTGACGTCATTTTCGGGTCTAACATTAATTTTTTAGATAAAATTCATTTGAATTTTTTCAATAAAAATTATTGTGGGATTTTAATTTAAATCTAAATTCAATTTTTGGATTCCTTAGTGGCTTCCTAAAGTTTGTACTTCTTCATTTATTAATTAAACTATTCAAATAGTTTAATATATAAATTCCAAACAGTTTTATAATACTTTTCCACCATTAGCATTTTTGATTAAACTATTCAAATAGTTTAATAATAAAATATATCCCAACAGTTCCTTTGACTGTTCCATCAACGGTACTATTTTCAAACAATTTGAAAAAATGTTCCAAGATGCAACGAACATATTCGGTTTTATAACTGCAATGAATCTGTTTGAATTTCAAACAGTATCTGTTGACACTTGTTGCACTTGTTCAGTCTAACAGCACCTGTTCGGGGCTGCGTAATTTTGCCTATAAATACAGCCATGATTCCAGCAGTCTAGGGACCGGAAATTCAATTTGAAATTATTGTCTCATTGCTGTCCAGATTTTATTGTGTGCATTTTTCTTAATTCTAGTTTTAGGAAAAATCAAAGAGAGTATAGAACACAAGGTTTGTTCGCCGTAAAAATTTGTTTGGTGTGCTACAACAATTTTGTGAAGATCATTGTATCTTGGGAGATAGACGCCACTCAACCGTAAGCACCGTAACGGGGCGAATCTGTCTTAAGGAAAGAGTGTCACACACTCGACTTGGTCTTTTATTTTTTAATTCGGTTCGATAAATAAATTCGGTATGCTATTTATTTATTTTGTTTGAATTAGTTTCAATTTATTTTATTTACACAGAAGATTGTTCCAACATTAATTACTTTCAAGCAATATTTTTTGATAGAATCAAAAAGAGCCCATGCGGTAATAAATGATGGAGAGATGTCTTGTTGAAACTTGACAAGAAAATACAAATAAAAAAATTTAAAAAAAAACACAAGTTTCGTCATGTCATGATTTTGACTATGTAGCACAATTTGTCTAGATTTAAACAATGAAATTTAGGTCCGCAATATTCATTCTTGATTAATTGTAAGACAAGTTTTGCACGCTATTCTAAAATAAAGTTGGAAGTAATGTGATATATATGATTAGCTCTTAGTAGGTAGTTGAGTAAGAGAGGAATCTTGTATTGATGACATGGACAGACCATGCTCGATGTCGAGCTGCCATGTCAAGAAGACTAGAAGGTGTTGTGACCTAACCAAATTTGAACTAATTAATTTCACAAACACACACACATAGCTATATGTATGTATATATGTGTGTGTGTGTGTGTGTGTGTGTGTGTGTGTGTGTAGGAAAACATTAATAACTTATAAATTCTATTAACAAAATTATCTGGTTAGATGTGTTTGTCAAGTTATTCGGAAACACATCTAACCAGGTAATTTTGTTAATAGAATTTATAAGTTATTAATGTTTTCCTACACACACACACACACACACACACACACACACACACACATACATATATCTATGTGTGTGTGTTTGTGAAATTAATTAGTTCAAATTTGGTTAGGTCACAACACCTTCTAGTCTTCTTGACATGGCAGCTCGACATCAAGCAAGGTCCTTGTCATCGATACAAGATGCCTCTCTTACTCAGGTACCCACTAGAAGCTAATCATATATATATCACATTACTTCCAACTTCATTTTAGAATAGCATGCAAAACTTGTCTACCAATTAACTAAGGAATGAATATTGCGGACCTAAATTTCATTGTTTAAATCTAGACAAATTGTGCTATATAGTCAAAATCATGACATGACAAAGCTTGTGCTTTTTAAAAAAATTTAATGTTTATTTTCTTGTCAAGCTTCAACAAGACATCTCTCCATCATTTATTACCGCATGGGCTCTTTATTCTCTCAAAAAATATTGCTTGAAAGTAATTAGTTGATTGTCATTTTTCACAATTACATTTGATTTACATTGTTGAGGTTATGGGATCCTGATATTAATAATGGGCATGGTTTTGATTGTTGTTAATTGATGTCTTTGGTTGTTCTTGATTCTTTAAGCTATTATTTGATATGGTCTAAAGACTTACGATTGTTACTTTTACATAATTTGTTGTAGTGTGGTGAATCAATTAAGTGATTAAATTATTTCGTATCTACTAGAAAAATGCATATCACTTTCAGTTGTGATCATTTTCACTCTGACACTTTGTACTAGTTTATTTTTTAAATATTATTTATTAATTGTAAATATATAATTATTTAAGTAATTAAATCTTGATTTACAGGTGGGAGATACAATTGTTGTAAAAAGTATTATTAGGCCAACAAAAATAGTTGCAATCGGAGTACTTAAAAGCACAGATGCATCTAAATAAGTAGAAGGAGAAGAACTATGACCTGACTATTGGGAGGCACGTGTTCAAGTACCAATCAAACCTAATGAGAGCTTGATTCGATCATATGGACTTGTCAAAATAGTTGGACAAGCTATTGGAGCTCATGTTGCTTGGCCTGCTCCATTTGTGATATATTTCTTTCGTAAATACTAATTTCATTAACAAATTTATATTAACTTAATATAGTGTTAATTACCTTTATAAGTTTATCTTTTGGATGCTGATTTCGCAACTTATGGATGTTAGCCGGGAATATTTATACAAGTGAGGTTGAGGGTTTGGGAACTGATTTTGTTTTGATAATTTGTCTTTTCGGAAAATGGATGTCACTATGGCTTTTTAGAACTTATGGTTGGAATAATTTTCTTTTAATTTTTTTTTTTTTTGCTTTAACTTTGTTAGTGTAGTAGAATATTTTATAATTTTAGCAATGGATTTTTATTGCAATATAAATAAATTTATATTTCAATAATAAATTATTGATTGTGGTTTTGAATTTTTTTTTTTTTTTTTTTGATGTGATGATCCTATGGTAGTAATATTTGTTTATTGTTATGAAAATATTAAAGGATGAATGGATGTCAAATTAATATAGGATGTGGCAATTAATATTCAATTGTTTAAAAAATTTATTCAATTTTTACATGCATTTACGCATGCTTAGTTGTAACTTTTAAAAGTGTCAATGAAAAGAACATACAAGTGGCATTTTGTAGTAGTGATATTAGCTTTGAAAGTGTCACTAAAATAAGTTCCAATGTCACTTATATCCATTTAATGGCGCAAATGAATTGGATTTAGTGACATTTATATCAATTGTAAGATAACAAGTGTTATTAAAAATCCATGTAGTGGCATTTTTTAAATTGCAATCTTCTTTAATGACACTTGATAGTGTCACGAATAGTGTTTACCATGACATTAAAGTGTCACTGAACGTGTGTAGCCTTGATGGTGTAATGGCACTTAGAAGTGTCACTAACTCTTTTTGTAATGGTGCTTGATAGTGTCACAAATAGTATCTATCGTGACATCAAAATGTCATTGAAAGATTTTAGCCATGATGGCGTAGTGGCACTTGCAAGTATCTACCATAGCACGGGTATAAATGGCACTTGTTCAAAATTCCACAAGACTAAAAAATGTCATTAAAAGAATAGTTTTGTGCCACTTTCAAATGTCACTAAATTAAGAAAATGTTGTAGTGACAAAGAGTGTATAGATGTTAAACTAACTGTTGGAAAAAAATAATTTTATGGTGATTTTAATGTGAAACTAAACTAAATTCCAACCATCGGTGGAGCTGGGATCAAATGGGTTTAGATTTTTTTGTAACAAGATCTTTACATTACAAAAATAATGACTAAAAATCAATGACAATTGAATGATAAATTGTCTCATCAAGTTAGTTTCATGAATGAGGTATTGAGAATAGTGTATAACTGCATATTCCACATTGATTGTAGAAGAAAATGTCGACGGGTATTTAAACATTAAGATTTTGATAAGGGCATCCAAATTTTCCAAAGGAATGAAATTATGAATGTTTTAAGGATGAACTTGGGCCAAAATTATGGTCCAAATTGGTTATGCAAAAATTGCCACATGCACGCGCCGCCCGTCGGATCGGATGCAGAAATGGGTTAGGTTTGGGATGAGTCGGATTGGTGGTCCACCAACCAAATTTTTTTGGGCCAGGTTTGTTTGGTAGCTACAGATATACACATGTGTGTATGGAGTGTGTAACTTATACACTAATTATCCATCAGTTTTTTGCATTACTTCTTCAGTTTTGTAGAAATTGAATTATGCACTTGTTGTAGAAAAGCTCCACCTCTCTCCCCCATTGTGTATAAAAGGAGACCTCCTCTTTGGTTTCAAGTATAAAATTTTTGGCTTCCATATTATATAGTCAGTCTGCTCCTACATTGATCTTCTTGCGTGAGAGAGTACTGTCATAGTACTTCTGTGTTAGCGGGTTTTAACCGTTGTATTCGGGAGACAGACGCCGACATATCTCCAACACCCACGGTGAGGCGACAAATCTGTTTAAACTCATAATCAATCACTATATTGTCTTATAATCAATTGCACGACAAATTTACAAAAAAAAAAAAAAATAATAATAATAATAATAAAATAAAATAAAATTCTTATAAATAAGCACAACATAATTCAAAAGTAAAGCCATAAACATTCATAACTATGACATTTAGTGGTAGTTTGGCATGTGCTAAAATAGCACATGCTAGTTTAGCACATTATCTTATTTAGGTCACAATTTAAGTCACATCACTTCTCTATCACATCACTTCAAACCCAACTAATATTTTATATTTTTTCATAAAAAGTCAAAAAATATACTAATCTAACACTTTTCAAATAACGTCTTAATAAAGGATAGCAGCAAGTAGAAAAATGACGGGTTTGTAGTGCTCTGTCCCGCCCCGAATCCTATCAAGGGAATAGGGATAAGTCAATGTAATTTTAGGAATCAAAAATGATTTGTGCCTCGAATTATTTGGCCCGAATGCCCCTAATGCCCAAAACGACGTCGTTTTGGGCATTAGTGTTTTTTTTTTTTTTTTTTTTTTTCTTTCTTCTTCCGCCATTGTCGACCTGCAGAGGAGAGAAGTGGGAGAGGGAGAGGGAGAGGGAGACCGTCGCCGTCGCCGTCGCCGTCGTCTTCGATCCATCGCCGATCGCCGCTTTGCCGTCGCCGACTCTGCTCCTCCTCCTCCCCTCCCCACGCCATTTTTTAGGCCCCCTCCAGTCCCCCTCACCCTCCCCCTCCCCCTCCTCCTCCTCCTCCTCCCCCTCCTCTGCTTCGTCTTCTTCGTTCTTCTGTTTGAAAAAAAAAAAAAAAAAAAAAGCGACGAAAACGACGTCGTTTTCGTTTTCGTTTCGGGGCAGCTCATTCGAGCTCCGAATCACGACTCTTTTAGGAATGGAAAGACTATTAAAAATGTAAGATAATATATTGCAAATAATATATAAAGAAATGAAAATGAGTATACAAAGTGTAATTTTTTAACATTTTAGAGGTTATTTGGGGTGTCCTAAATAAATGTACTTTTTGTCTTTTTAAAAAAAATTGAGGAAAAAAATATGGATGTTTGGGTTAGCTTTTGACTTTTTATGGAAAAATGTGTATTAAAAAATTGTATAAATTAGTGTGTAGGGAAAATTAGGATTGGGAGTTGTGCAGTCGTAATTTTTGACTTTTGGTGAATAGTAATAACTTTTTAATTTTTTGAGTAACTTTTTGACTTTTTAACTTTTTGACAACTTGCCAAACTTGACTTTAGTCTAACTATATTTAAGAAAATTAAATTATGTATAAGTTACATATATACAAAATATTAAATGAGAATATAATTGAACCATGAGTGGAGGCGGGGAATGAAAACTTGCCCCACTCGAGTTCTGCTTTTTTATTAGGGCATGGGAAACTGCACAAGGCGTAGCGGGAGATGCAAGCATGAGGTGATGAAAAATCATCAAATACATTTTTTTAAGTGTGTATTATAAAGTTTTATTATAATATGATATTATGTTCTCAATAAAAAAATTTAATCGTCAGCCGAAGACTTCTCGAAGCAGGCTACAACTAATGTAATTAACAATAATAAAACGAAACAAAAAGAAGATAAAAATGATTTCCCATACAATCTTTTAAAATATTTTTTCTTGTTGCCTCTTCATTAATGACCTATCAATTATCAAATGAGCAAATTAACAAAATATAAAATTTGATTAGTTTAAAATTGTCACGCTCACATTTAAAAGTATAATAATGTTATACTTGAAATTATAGATTTTATTATTTTAAGTAGACATACAAACATATCGATAATTTCTGAAGAGACAAATAAGGGATAAAAGAAGGCATAGTATTAATTAGAGGCCATTGACTTGGCAAAAATTTTTTGGTGTCAAAATTTTTACATAGTAATTTAATGAAAAAGGTTTGAAACCTCAAAAAAAAAAAAAAAAAAAAAAAAAAAAACCCACACTTCTATTTATAATGATATGTTATAATAGGTGTTAATTTTTGATTGGCTATACACATAATGATTGGGGGTTTAATTTCCTTATTACATCATTATTGATGAATTTATGAGTTAAATGTGTGGGTCTATAGTACTCTAATTTAATTAAATTAGCATTTGTTTTGGATGTGGATTGGCTTTTTAACTTTTTGACTATTTTAGTATGGGACTAAAAAACTTTGTTTGAAGTAGGCTTTTTGACCTTTTTAACTTTTGCAAGAGAAAAAATAAGATATAATTATAGTTTAAATATGATATTTTGTTTTATTTAACTAAAATAATTAATTCTATCTTATATAACTATTTTAGCTTAAATAAGAATCCCAAACATAGCAGTCAACTTAGTGCACTTAGAAACGGATTCAAGTATAAAAAGGGCTTTTAAGCTGAAAACGTGAACAATTTGGTAACACTGTCGTGCTTAATACAACAACTGTGATTCAGCAGATAATTTTTGATCAGTTCACATCTCCATCTCCATCTCCATCTCCATCATTCAAATCTTTCGAAAATCGTTTAAAAAAAATAAATGGTTTTTCATTCTAATATATACTAGCATATCATCCGAATTATGCATGTGATTGGATTTAAAATAAAAAAATTAAAAAAGAGAAAAATTATTTGTAGTTATGTCAAATATATTTTTAAATTATTAACATAAAATATACATAATTTTAATAGAAAATGTTAACATGTCATAATTAAAGTAAAAAAAATAAAAATTATTACATTTGTTCGAAATTCACTGAATAAATAAAATATATTGTAATTAAAATCTAAATTATTTTGGGTCTTCTATCAGTATTTCTGTGTTGTCAACATGATAGTTAATATTATAATTGATGAATAACACATATATATTATGTATTTATAAAATGTTATAAAGTAAAAATGTTATATTTGCATATTATATTTTTTTTACCTTCTAAAAGATATAGACATTTTTACCAATCTATATTCAAAACAGAAAAATGAAAACTCACAAATATCTCTATTGGTATCCATTTATTTTTTAACAGAAAAATAAAAAAAATAAAAAAAATCCCATGCATAAATGGGTGATATGATAGTTAATATTTTATGTTGTGAAAAAGAAGATTAAATAATCTAATAAGTTTTTAAAAAACACAGAGATTGTCACAGTTTAAACAATTTTTTTTTCTCATCATGTAATCGAAATGGAATGTAAAAAACCCAATCACAATTTAAGTCAATTGATAGTTAAAAAATATAATTTTTTTTTGTTAAAAAAACACAATGAGTTAAAGAACCAATTACAATTTTTTTTTTACAAGACAAAATACAATCTAATCATTAGTAGTGGATACTTTATGTAATCTATTTTTTTATTGAAAAAACATAGAGATTGTCACAATCCAAACAATTTTTTGTTTCCTCATCATGTGATCGGAATAGAATGTGAAAAAACACAATCAGCTAAAAAATAAAATCACCGTGTGATCAAAACAGAGTGAAAAAAAAAAAATATCATATTTTTGCTCATAATAAATAAAGCAGCGAAGTCAATTGATAGTTAAAAAATATAATTATTTTTTTAAAAGCACAGTGAGTTAAAAATCCAATCACAAATTAAGTTAATTGATAGCTAAAAGACACAATCATTTAAAAAAAAAAAAAACAGTGAGTTAAAAAAATCAATTACAATTTTTTTTTTTGAAGACAAAATAGAATCTAATCATCATCAATAGTGGATACTTTATGTGAACCTAATGAATACAATCTTTTTAAAAAAAAAAAAAACACAGAGTTAAAAAAATCAATTACAATTTTTTTTTTTGAAGACAAAATAGAATCTAATCATCATCAATAGTGGATACTTTATGTGAACCTAATGAATACAATCTTTTTAAAAAAAAAAAAAACACAGAGATTGTCATTACCCAAACAATTTTTTTTTTTCTCATATCATGTGATTGAAATGAAGTATAAAAAAACACAATCAGTTAAAAAATAAAATCACCGTGTGTTCAAAAACAGAATGTACGCCCCAGCCAATGGGTACTGTGGACGCGACCATGCTTGCCACGACCCACACCGTGGGCAACACACCTAAGCCCTAGCCAAAGGACCTGAAGGCCAAAATGATAGTAGCCCACTCGCAGGTGCGACCTCTAGCCCAGCTTGTTGTGGACGTGACCTCACTGGCTGAGGGTGCGACCAGTCCAAACCAGTAGCACTGGGCTACTGCCCAGCAACCAACCCGAAGCTCTTCCACCGTCAAATCTATTCAGAATGGTCCACGTCACTTAGGACAACCCCGTGTCCCAACCAAAAAGAAAAATGGGTCGAGTTAAACTAACTCGGGCCACTACATTCACTATCCAACTAAAATGTCTCACACTTGAGAACAAACTATTTTAGTAATTTTTTGATTTTTTATGAAAAGATATGCAGACAAGTAAATAGAGTAATGCGACAATTTATAGTAACCTTTTAGCTTTCTAGCTAAAATATCTAAACGAGGCCAGTTTCATTTTCATAATTTATTTATTTTTAAATAAAATTTATTTGGACAAAAAAAAAATAAAGATATATTAAAAATATTTTTTTTCCTTCAAAAAGATATAACCATGAGAAAATAACAAGTATTTTTATTTTCTTTTTTTATTGTATCAATTTAGTTTTTAATTTAAAAAGAAATTAAAAAATTGATTATGAAAATTAAACTAATGAAAAGCTTGCTAATGGTAACTAATGGAGTTTTTAATTTTAAACAATGTATAAAGAGTGCTCCAATCATCCCAAAATATTAGTCTATTTTGGGAAATCTAACTTTTTTTTTGTTATTACAATTATTATAGTTCAAAAATATTAATTTTCCAAAACTGCCCTTTGACTTTTTCGGAGAACATCAATTGTCATAATTATACCTTTTGTGTATATTAATGTTCACGAATTTAAAACAAGGATAAAATAGAAAAGGGGAATTTTTTTTAAGATCCCTGATATCAAGATTTTATAAGATAAAAAACATACAATATTTTCATAGTAGTTAAGGTCCATTAACATTTCTACAAAAAAAATTCGATTTAGAGAAATTTTGCCCAACTCAAAGAAATTTTGTCCTGACTCAGAGAAATTTCTCTGATTTCATAGAGAAATTTCAAAATTTCTTTGAGCTTGGGCCAAAATTTCTATGAGTCGTGTGAAATTTCTCTAAGTCGAGCAAAATTTTTCTAAGTCAAATTTTCTCCGTGAAATGTTGAGGGACCTTAGTTAATAAAAAAAATATCTTAGACCTCTCCTACTATACAAAGTTGGAGAGCGATGCTTCACTAATTTTCCCAATAGAGAATTCATTTATTAGTCATTGATTTTTGAAAATAAACTAATATTTTTGGGATAATTTTCCCAATAGAGAATTCATGTTATTAGTCCTTGATTTTTGAAAATAAACTGATATTTTGAGATAATAAAAAATTGAATAAAAAATTAATATTTTGAAACAGAAGAAATATATAAAAATATGTAAAATTATTTTTAATTATATAAAATATATATTAAAATTATAAATATTTTAACATTGTATACGTTTTAATAACATTCCTAACCCATTTTTCAATAATATTAGGTATCGAACAAAACATACTAATAAATATACCAATAACTATACAAAATAATAAATTGACTCCACGTCAATTTTATGAGATCCACATACAAATTTTGTGTCTTGATTGATATACGGGAAATCCTGTGCTTCTTGAAGTTGCATATCATATGTAACTTATTATAAAAATTTATAATTTTATTATGAAATTTTGTAATATTAATTGTAAAATGTGTAATCTTATTATAAAGTGTGTGTAACAAAATGTCTAAAGTTTTGCTATTGATGTTGCAAAAGTTTGTGACTTGATTATGGCATTTTTTACTACGTAAATTTGTAATGAGATTACGTATTTTGTAATTGATGTTATAAAATTTTGTGATAAAATTATACATTTTTATGATAGGATGCATATAGTATATAACCCTAAAGGGGTGCCAACGATAATATTTCCTTTGATATATTTATTAATATATATTTTTCAGTGTACATAGCATTACTTATCATTTTTATTTAGCAATACCATAAATTTCCAAAAATTATTTGAATTTTTTTTTTAACCATTACTTTATACCAATTCTCAATTAATGTTTGTAGCCAACAAAATGCATAGAGTAGACATAGCCCAATAAAATGCATGGAGTAACAAACTGGGGGAAGGAGAATAGAGTATTATTTTCACAGTACTGAATAATTTCTGTAAGAGAGAGACAAAGGATTTGCAATTGGAAATTTTAACATCATTGTATGTACTGGTTACATGGGCATCGGAAAGTCCTAATATATTAAAGTATATTTGAAGTACATCGAAATGTACATGTTTTAACATGTTCTTCAACCTTAATGGATGGAGGACCGTTGACATAATGCATATATAGTAATTATAATTAATCAACATGCATGTAGCCTGGTCCAAGTTTTGGTTTTTGCAAGTTTTGGTTTTTTCTCTCTCGTTGGTTCCTCACCAACTTGGGAGTGCTAGCAAATAATAGGATAGGCTTTTTAGTGCCAACCTAATTGGGATCATTTAGCTCATTGTGATGCTCCTGCACTCCTCTTTTCTTTATTGGTGTAATTTATTTTGTACCTTGTACTAATTCTTACATCAATAAAGTTTCTTTTTTGCTGATAAAAAAAAAAAGGGTAAACTACCAATAGGTCCTACTTGGGAGACTTATTACCCAATAGGTCCTACTTTGAGACTTATTACCCATTAAGTCCTATTTGATATAATTTATTAAGTGATAAAGACAAATTTTATCAGTCTTTTTTTTTTATGAATAATTTTATAGTGATAAATTTATCAGTCTCTTTTTTTATGAATAATTTTTTAGTGATAAATTTATCACTCTCTTATTTTTATAGTATTAAATTTATTAGTTAGGACCTGTAGGTAAATAAGTCTAGTGAATAGGACTAATTGGTAAGTACCCCAAAAAAAAAACATGCATGTAGCCTGGTCCAGTTCCTATTGAGAGGAGTACAAAATATAGGTTACCCCATTAGCTATTCATTTTAAAGTATTGATAGATATCACTTAATTTTTTTAACGTTTTAGATTATCAGAGTACTTTGGAAAGATATTGTTGGCATTCATTAACTCCTTTATTGTTGTTTTGAAACAAAGAATAATTAGTTGCAGCTCTAACAGCCGTAGGGGCAGATGATAAAGAAACATTTATCTTGAATCCCAACGAGTTGGCCTGGTCGTTAAGACCTCAGGCCTGAAAGTATACTCTCTCCATGTTTTTAGTTCAAAACCTCTTAAATACAAATAAGGTTTGAAATCTCTTTAATACAAATAATTTCTTGGAGCTAGTTCATACAGGAATTTGCCTCACTTTATTTAAGACCCCTGCTAGTTAATTCTCCAAATTAGTCTGTCCATTAGAGCCGAATACAGAGTTATAAAAATATATATATATATAACATTTATCTTCACTTTATGGTAGAGTTGATTTTCTACATGGTTTGAGAGGACCAACATATGCAAAAGTCTAATACATGCAGTAGGCTTTGTCTGGATCAGTTTGTTTAATTGACTTTTTATAAACAGTTTAAACTTGGGGGAGAGAGGAGAGAATCACCAGGAATGAGATTGTGCATGATTTTGAAGGGTTAGAGCGACTTTGCTGAAGTTGAAGAAAAGAAAGCAGATAGTTTGGGTATATAGCGCTGTTTATGCCTCCGGGTCTAAGGTGAATTTGCACTGTTGAAACTTTGACAAGATTACGTGGCAGTTTTAGTTTGACTTTGATTGTAAATTGTGACCTTGCCGTCCAGTATGTACACCAATATAATTGATTAGGTCATTCTACCATGCACATTCTTTCAGTTATAACTAAAACAAATATAAACTCCAACTGTATAATAAAAAATAAAAAAAAAATTCAGTTATAACTAAAATAATAATCACAATATGTCATAATTAACATCTTAATGAGTTATAATTTAACTCATACCTAAGGATTTTAAGAAAAGGAGGAGGATTCCCTGCTGTCAAAAATCTAGAATGGAGGGAGCTGTTGGGTCTGTAGGCCGACCACGGATTTCGTTTTGATAATCAAAACCGTTATTTTGTTAGGCACTTTATGTATTTTATTAATAAAAAAATTAAATCGATCCGATAATATAACTTGTTTAATTTATCGTGTTTTTCACTAAAAAAAATATATGATAATTATATTTTTTAAAAAAACATATTTTTTTTATGACAAAAATAATAAATTGAACAAGTTGCAATTATCTGATTAACATAAAAAAAATATTTGTGGATAAAATGCACAATGTGCTTAACAAAATAAACAATCAGATTATCGAAACGGGACCTTCAGTGGCCCCACGGGCCCAAATAGCCTCTTCAATCCAAAATCTGAACTGGAATGAATCATCCTCCGTAAGAAAACATCACTTGATATATATACAAAATCTTTTCAAAATTTTTTTTTTGATCGGCAAAATTTTTTTTTTTGATCGGCAATTTTTTTTTTTTATTGATGTAAGAATCAACACAAAGTACTTCCTTTTCTTTACAAAATCTTTTCAATTATAATCAAAATAAATATCATAATGAATTCTAATCAACGCTACAATAGATCATAATGATTGACCACCCATTTTTTGTCTAAATTTATTTACTTCACATTAAAATCAACTTCATTCCAATGTATTGAGATGGAAAGTAGAGTTGTTTGTTTTCATCTCCTAAAAATGATATTTTAGACCAGATTGTGACTTTGTTGGAGTACACACTAGCTAGAGTTTGATAAATCATTTAAGAAATGAAATTTAGAATGATGGGTAATACATCGTTTCAAAAGTTAAAACAAAATTTATCCCGAAATAAAATGTATCATGTAGATTAAAAGTTAGTGGGGAATAGCAACATATATAATGATTGTGATTCATAGCTATGCTTTTTTGAATATTTTTCTAAATAATTTTATAAATTTGTAATATTATTGATAAAATTCACTTTCTTTACCAAAGAAAAAAATAAATAGATGTAACCCTCTATGGGTACTTTTCTATTAACATTAATTTTAAGAGAATAAAAATTATTATTATTTTCAGGAAGACAAACCAAAAACTAACATATGAGCTTAGGACATTCAAAATAACATATCTCGCATGTGGATGACATTGCAAGAGTTTAGTCGTCTTTAGATTTTTCTTTATTTATTTATTTTTTTTTCAAATCATTGAATCGTCTGTATTAATGAGGAACATAAATATTATTGAAGAGACATTACACCAATAACATTGCAAACGAAGCAAAAACCGTTATTTGCATTTTTACTTTGAATTTTCAAACGTCAAACTCAAATGGTATGTAGGAAACTTGTAATTTCTTCTCATCCATAGTACAACATTTTCTTATAAATACCCAACCCAAGACGTCAATCTAGATACAAGAAACAAGAGGCTCTCAAATTGAAAAAAATGAGAATTTCAAGAGTTTCCTTGTTTGCAGTCCTTTTGTTACTTGCAGTTTCATTGGCAAGTTCTGATTCAGTTCTTGAGCCCTTTCTTAAATGCCTTGACAAGCATTCAGAGCCCTCTTACCCAGTCTCTGCAGTTGTCTATACTCCCACTAATTCTTCATATCCTTCTGTTTTACAAGCATACATTCGAAACCTTCGATTCAACGAATCATTCACTCCAAAACCGAAGCTTATTATCACTGCATTGCACAAGTCACACATCCAAGCAGCCATTATCTGTGCCAAAAGATATGGCCTACAGATGAAAATCCGAAGTGGAGGCCATGACTATGAGGGCGTCTCATACTGGTCCGACTCTCCATTTTTCATCCTTGACATGTTCAACCTTCGATCCATCAATGTCAGCATAGAAGACGAGACCGCTTGGGTTCAAGTTGGTGCAACTCTTGGGGAAGTCTATTACAGGATTGCTGAGAAAAGCAATACCCATGGCTTCCCTGCCGGAGTATGCCCCACAGTTGGCGTTGGAGGCCATTTTAGCGGAGGTGGTTATGGTAACATGATGAGAAAATATGGTTTATCGGTTGATAACATTCTCGATGCCCAGATAATTGATGTCCATGGTCGACTTCTCAACCGAGAAACCATGGGGGAAGATTTGTTCTGGGCCATTACAGGAGGTGGAGGTGTGAGCTTTGGAGTGGTTTTTGCGTACAAAATAAAGTTGGTTGCTGTCCCTGCCACAGTTACTGTTTTCAATGTTGCGAGAACGCTTGCGCAAAACGCAACAGATATTGTTTATCGGTGGCAACATGTTGCTGATAAGTTGGATGAAGATATCTTCATCAGACTCATCGTGGATGTTGTAAATGTAACCAGCTCGAGCGGAGAAAAGACAAAGACAATACGAGCTAAGTTTTTTACTTTGTTTCTTGGGGACTCCAAGAGACTCCTCTCTCTCATGAAACATGGCTTTCCCGAGTTGGGTTTGAAAGAAACGGACTGCATCGAAATGACTTGGGCTCAATCAGTCCTGTACTATACTGGCTTCCCCATTGGAACGCCAGTCAATACTCTGCTAAGCAGGATTCCTCAAGTACTGACCCATCTCAAGAGGAAATCAGATTATTTGAAGGAACCAATGCCGAAAGATGGGTTGGAATTCATATGGAAGAAGATGATCGAACTGGAAACGCCCGTGTTGACGTTCAATCCCTACGGTGGAAAGATGGCGGAGATTCCAGCATCTGCAAAACCATTCCCACATCGAGCAGGAAACATATGTAAGATTCAGTACGCGACCAACTGGAATGAAGACGGAGCTGAAGCAGCAATCCATTACATAAATTTGACGAGAATATTGCATGGTTACATGACTCCATATGTGTCCAAGTCCCCAAGGGAGGCATTTCTCAACTACAGAGATCTTGATTTGGGAATCAACCACAATGGCGCTAACAGTTATGCTGAAGGTGCTGTTTATGGGATCAAATATTTCAAGGGTAACTACAAAAGACTGGTGCAAACAAAGACTAAAGTGGATCCTCATAATTTCTTCAGAAATGAGCAAAGCATCCCAACTCTTCCATCTTCCAGGAAGTAAAGTGATGAAGTCTATGTAATATAGATCAAGCATCCCAACTCTTCCATCATTTGTATCCTTGATATTGCTTTTTAATTGTTCAAACATAGAAAAATAACTTGGCGTTCAATTATATAAGAACGGCCAAAAAAATAATTAAATAAAAAAATGATATGAAATTGCACCATATTTCATTAGTGAAATTATTCAGTAGTTTCGAAATATTACATAATGTTATTTACCTCGTGTTTCAAATCAATACATAGTCAAAAATTTTACGAGTGTGATATGTTAACTTACTTTTATTAAATAGTCAACAAACAAAAGATGATCTATTTGATAAGCAACATGATAAGCCACAGCTATCACAGCTCACATAGCAGCATCAGCAGTTATTAGACTCTTCAGCTCAAGCTCAACTTCAAGCTGCAACTGATACAGCTCAAGCTCCAGCAATTGCACCTATAGCCAAAGTCACACATGTGTAATAATCTACAGCTGTATAAGTTGTTAGTTTGTTAGAGGTTAATTGTTCAATGTTAACTGCAGTTTAGTTAAGTAGTTAGATTCAAGGTTAGGCAGTTATGGTTAGGATTCATTGAAGTGTATAAATATATGTTCACTTTATAAATATATCTTCACTTTGTAACAATTTATTCATTCAATGCAAAAGATATTCATATTCATTCTCTTTACAACAATGCTATAGAACTCTAAAAGTAGAGCTCGCATGTCCAAAAAAAAAAAAAAAAAAAAAAAATATTCAAGCTAAAACATCACATCAAGCTGGACCCCACACACCTCCATGTCATTAGTGCATGGTTTAGAGCTCTTATCCTAGAGCTCTCAAGCATTTTTCTTCTCTTTATGGTATCAGAGCCATAGGCTCTTACGAGCAAGAAAGCTTCAAAGCTTCATCAATGGCTTCTTTAAACTTCACACCTGCAACTACTTCTTCTTCCTTGATACCTTCATCTGCCTTACCTTCGAATCTCACATTATTGATTTCCAATCTCAGTTCTTTTGTTTCTACAAAGCTTGATTCATCAAATTACATAGTTTGGAAGAATCAGTTGCAGAACATCTTGAGAGCCACAAAACTTCTTGGCTATGTAGATGGATTAGAGGTATGTCCTCCTGCAGTTGTGTTAGATTCTAATAACCTTGAAATTTCTAGTCCAAATCATGTCCTATAGACCACTATTGATGCTTATCTATTAAGTTGCATTACTGCAACTCTATCTCAATCTATTTTCACTACTGTCATTCAATGCCAAACCAGTCATGAAGTTTAGACTGTTCTTGCCAAACGATTTGCTTCACTTTCCAGATCTCACATACATCAATTAAGAACAAGTTGAGTAAGCTTGTTAAGAAAGGAACAACAATGGAAGAATATCTGAATCAATTCAAGATCTTATCTGATCAACTTGCTCTAGCATCATCTCTTATTGATGATGAAGACCTAGTTCTCTTGATTTTGAATGGACTGCCTGAGGAGTATAATGCTACGAAAACTGCTATACGCACAAGATCAGATCCTATTTCCCTAGATCAATTGTGTTCTTTACTCTGTTCAGAATCTATTCATGTGGAGTCCTCTCTTAAACATGCACATGCCTTAGATCTTCTAAGTTCCATTGCTTATACTGCACATAGAGGAAATTACTCTAATCGAGGAGGTTCTAGAGGCTATTATAGAGGCATAGGTTCTTTCAGAGGCAAAGATGGAAGTAGGCCTCGAGGACAGATGAGTCACTATCAAAGAGGCTCACAATCTCAGAGAGGCAGATCCAACTATACTTACAGTCCTCAAGCTGGCAGATCCAACTATCCTTACAATCCTCAAGCTGCTACCAATACTAATTCTTCAAAGTCAAATCTGTGGAAAGAGTAATCACACTGCTCTAGACTGCTGGTACAGGTTAGACATAGCTTTTCAGCAGCCTTCTTCCACTCAGTCCCAGTCCAAAGCCTATTTTGCATCATCCTCCAATCAGCTACAGTTTGATAACTGGTTTCTTGACTCCGGAGCCACCAGTCACATGACACCTGATCTAAGTCAGCTATCTTTCCCTCAGCTATACTATGGCCAAGATCAAGTTGTAGTTGGTGATGGTTCTACTTATTCCATTGCTCATACTAGAACAGGTCTTCTTCCAACTCCTTCTTTTCCTTTTCATCTTACAAAGCTACTTCATGTGCATACACTTTCATTCAATTTGCTCTCTGTTCACCAATTAGCCATGGATAATCACTGCACTATCACTTTTGATGAAAGCTCTTTTGTTTTTCAGGACAAGATTACTCAGAAAATCTTGTATAAAGGCTGCTACTCAAATGGACTTTATTCATTCAGTGCATCTCTGTAGACACCTAATTTTTGACCGACCTTAAGACTCAGATGTCATCTTTTGTGCGCGCGATGATTGTGCATGTTTGCGCTCGTTTTGAGTGTCCGAAGTTCTCGGCTGAGTGCCTTGTCTTTGAGCCTCTTAACACTCTGTGTTTTGGCCTTGTTTTTGGACCAAACCTTGATGCCTCTTGCCTGGGGGAGGGGAAGGCCTTGCCGGCCACTTGTGGCACCTGCTGGCCACTTTTCTTCCTTGTAGGCCACTTGAAGTGGTTGGTCGGCTAGGGGAGGTGGCCGGTCGGCCACCTTAAGTGGCTGACGACCAATTTTCTCTTTTTTAGATATTTTCAGATCTTTTGAGCCAGTTGTGGCTCACTGAGGCTCATCCTCCGTACACGCGTATGGAGAGATGAAACAAGTTTTTTGCTTACTTGTTCTATATAAGGGGAGGTCCCTCCCTCTTTAGAGAGGTTCAGAAAATTTAAGAGCTAAATTTTACTCTCTCTAGAATTGTCTATCTCTCTCTCTATATTGTGCTTAGAAGTGAGTTTGCTTCACATATTTACATAAAACACGTAGTCAAACACCTTCACTTTGGAGCTGAGGTCCATTGAAGCTTGGTTTGAGGTCTTAGGCTTGGTTTTGGTTCAGAATTGTTGCTGAATTGTTGCTGTGCTTCAAGGGTAAGAACTTGTCTCTTTTAAACTTTGTTTTGATTAAGTGCTTGACCACCTGTAGACACCCCATTTTTGACCGACCTTAAGACTCAGACGTCACCGATTGAGCGCTTGGTGATGTTGCATGTTGTGCTCGTTCTGAGATTGCGGAGTCCTAGCTGTGAGCCTTGCCTTCGGATTTCCGGACTCTTTTGTGCTTTGCCTCGGTTTGCGAACCAGGCTCCATTTTCTCTGTTTTCTCTTCCCGAAGGGAGGGAGAGGTCTCGTAGATCATCTCTCAGTGGCCGTGGGCTACATTTCGTGGTCGTAGGCCATTTTGCCCATTTCGGAGCCCGGTTCTCGGTTTTCGGAGTCGTCAGGCCGAGTGCCTCGGTTCGGGACCGCCTAACCACCTCCGTTTGCTCCGATTTTTGGCATGCATCTTATTTACTCCCTTTTGAGGGACACTGTGGTCCGAGAGACCAACTTTGTGATCGAACACCACTCCCGGTGCCTGACAGTCAGTTTTCGGGGCCTCGGACTGCGCGTTTCGGCCCCGAACCTTCATTTTGCATCGGTTTGCGTTCATTTTTGGCAGGGACCTCTGTTTCATCACTAGGAAGGTCGTAGAAGGGTGGGAGGCCAGTAATTGTTTCAGCAACCAGTTATATTCCTTCATCGCCCTCCGTCGCCCGTTTTTCTCACTCGAAAGCCAAGGTTGACCACCCTAAGGCCATTTTTTCCAACTCTCAACCACATATTTGTGTTGTACACACCTGGGAGGCCACCAATATCATATGGTCGGCTAGTAATTGTGATTGACCCTTTTGAACCCCTCCTAAAAGTGGCCTTTTCTCTCTCCTGCTTCACTGTTTCCAATTTTTGACCACAGGGTTGTGTTGAGTACACATGGGAGGCCACCAATTTGTGGTGGTCGGCCACTAATTGCACTTGGCCCTTTTGACCCCTGGCCGGCCGGCCATGGGGAGAGCCGGCCGGCCACCTGTGACCTAGATAGTTGGCCGGCCTTGATCCTTGCAGTTGGTACATCACAAATCTCTATTTCATTTCCCCTCAGATTTTGTATCCGGGGGGCTGCCATTTTGGGGGGAAACTTGAATTGTTTCCCCCTCTTTCTCCCCCTCTTTTGCCTATATAAACAGCCCCCAGCCCTTGTCTTGAGGGTTAGAAAATTTTCTTTTAGAGCCTTGCATTACATCTCTCTCTTTCCCTCACTTCAAGCACCAAAACCTCCCAAATCCTACATCCTTTACTCTACAACCCATAGCCCCACCCTTCCATCCTCCATTCCAGCAGCTTGAGGTTGTTCTTCAAAGCTTAGGAGCACCCAAACTTGGTCCAAAAGCAACTGGAAGTTGAGTCTTCAAGGGTAAGTCTTCCTCTCCTCTTTTGGTCCTATTTTTGCTCATATATAAGTCATTCTTGCTTGCATTTTTTGGGCTCCGACCCTAACTGAAAACATCATATTTTAGCTCTTTTTCATGTTTGGGGTCCTTCCTGTTTAGGTCCTAGTACCACTTGCTTCTTTACCTCTTTGTATGCCTCTTTCTTGCATAGTATTTTAGGCCTATTAAACTGTTTTGAGCTTGTATAAACTGTAAAGTGGCTTATTTTGAGCCCTTCTTCAACATTGTTGAAGGGCTCTCACTGTTTGAGGCTTCCTTCACTTGCCTTTATCCCTCTTTTGGCCTTATTTTTGCATGTTTGTTAGCCCTTGTGCTTGTATTTTTGGGCTCTGGTCCGAACTGTAAATAGCCTTATTTTGACCCCTCTTCATGTTTGATCAAGGGACTTTTTGTTTGAAGCTCCTTTTTGCTCTTTGTGTTTAAACCTCTTTTTAGGCCTTATTTTGCATAGTATTTTAAGCTTGCTGTGCACTGTTTTGGGTTTGGTCATAACTGTAAAATACCATTTTTGGGCCCCTCTTCAACTTGTTGAAGGGCCCTCCTGTGTTTGAGGCCAGAAACCATCACTTGCTTCTTTGTCTCTTTTGGCCCATTTCTTGCATAATTTAGCCATACTTGTGTTTGTTTTGTGGCTTGTTGTAAACTGTAAAGTGCCATTTTGAGCCCTCTTCAACTTTGTTGAAGGGCTTCTCTTTTGGGCCAGAAGCTACTTGCTTCATTATCTCTCTTTCGGGGCCATTTTTGCATGCTTTTAGCCTATTTGTGTTCACTGTTTGGCCTTGCTTAAAACTGTAAATATGCTTGTTTTGGGACTGTCTTGATTCTTCTTCACACTTCATGTTCAAATAATGCATGCTTTGCATAGCCATAGGTCATTCCATGTACCTAATTTCATGTTTCGGGTCATTTCATGCATCGGGTGCCATGTTTCCATGTTTTGGGGCTGTTTTGCATCATATTTTGCTACTGAAATTTGCATGCTAGTATGCCATATTCCATGCCTTGCCATGCTTGTTAGAGTGGCATTTGTGCCTTAGGTCGGTCCTCGGTTTGCGTGCACGTGTGCACGCATTCGAGTGTCTCATTTTCATCTAATGGCCTCTATGTGAGTGTGGCTGAGGTCCACTTGTGTGTAAGTCCATTATGCATTGTGTATGCCATTTCATTCATAGCATTGTGTATGCTAGGTTGTATGTTAGCGCATTGTGTATGCCATGTTACCTCGTGCATCGTGTATGCCATTTCATAGCATGTGCATGTTAGGTTGTATCTTAGTTGCATTCATGCATGTCATGCATATTGCATTGTGTTGGGATAGGAGTTAGCCCGAGCACGGGAAACGAGGTACGTTTCGTACTCCGAGTGACGGAACGTGTCTCAATTCCCCAGTCACCGACACTCCGGATTACCATGATGGAGTTAGGTTTGTTGTGTTTATGTGCATTCATTCCATATTGAGTTGTGCAATTCGACTCCTCGGCCATCATGCATCGAGATGCGTGATTGGTGGCACGAGGATCGAGGCATGCATACATTTGAAAATACATTGCCATGCCCCTTTCCTGCTCTCTGTTGCAGCAAATCAAGAATCAGCAGCTTCCGGCTTCGCGCTTTCCAAAAATTATTGCAAACAGAGGCTAATTGGGGCATCGCAGTGGATTTCCCGCAAAGGCAACCCGACATGCATCATTCATCATCCGAAGAAGTCAGGCAGTCCCTGGCTTGCATGCCAGTTTATGCTTTCTTAGTTAATTTGTAATTAATTAGGATTTTGTACATTTATTGGACTGTATTATTTATTTGGGACTGTATATTTTATTCGGACCCTCCGCGAGGGCATGTTGTAATAAGTGTGCGTGAGTGTGATGTATGTCTTCCAACCCCACGTCTTTCTTCCCTTTTATTTACCGCTTATGATGGTTAGATTAGGGCATGTTTCAATTAGCATACAGTATGATAGCATGTTTGCATTCATTCATCTGTTTTGCATGCACCGGGCTCGGCGCATCATACTAACTGCATTTGTATTTCAATTCCAAGTTGAATACTTGTTAGCTGTAGCATTCATATGCCATGTTTAGAATAGCCGAGCCTGCTATAGTTGCATTTTTGCATGTGTTGCATTAGGCATTTCTGTATAATTAGGATCATGCATGGATTTCTAATCAGTTTCTGTTTTGGCTTGGAGTACTCGGTGAGTTTTATGCTTTAGCATCCTTGCATGCGTGTGAGTGACTGCCATGAATAGCATGCTTACCATGAGGCTATGCTTATGTGATATAACTGCCTGAATGCCTGTGGGTGAAGGTTGGGTTATTTGGATTGGAACAAATCATTGACTGTGAGTTTTAAGCCCACTAGATAGTGGCAAAACCATGTTTTCTAAGCCCACCTGAGGGTGGCAAAATCTGCATTTTAAGCCTACTGCGGTAGCAAACCATCTTTCAAAAAACAAACATGAAATGTTTTGTTCCAATTCAGGCGACCCGGTCTATACTTGTATGCTGTGCGCATCACATAGTAAATCTAGGCTAATAACCGGAATAAGAGCACAATGTTTTCAAAACTAATATCATGGTTAGTAGAGGCCGATCTTTGATCGGGCGAGCGGGGGTGCTCACGAAGTGACCTTCCCCAATCGTACCCAAGTTCCCGAGCCGAGGCAACTTTGGTGATGACGGACACGTGGCCTTAGGCAACGAGTCAGGGTTTCCTAAATTTCCCAAAAATAAAATATTTAGGTGGCGACTCTGTATCTGGCAAAGCAGTCCATGTTTGGCACTTCTTTCAAAAATCTGTTTTCTCAAAACGATTTGCCGGATTTGGACTCTTTGGTTCAGATTAAGAACCGTGACACAAATCGAGTCCGAACTGTAGCGAGGTCCCCCGCGGGCTTGTTACAGTTTCTGGCGACTCTGCTGGGGATTTAGAGAACTTGACTCGAACTCATGATATCTGGTTTTGACTACACTTGTGTGTTTCTTTGCATTGCATTTGCATTGGTGCGCCTAGGACACCGTGTTTGCCATCTGCTATTCCTGAACGGTTTGCCGGAGGCTTGTCTTGTCAAGGCATGACCATAAGGCTGACCGGTTGTGGGCTCTGCCAGTATGGGAACACAAACCCCGGTTTTACCGGGGCACCCTTTTGACCATTCGACCTAGTGCATATCGAAATCCGTAGTGACCATTCCAAACTAGGACAGGTTGCTTACCGATATAGGTTGTTTGAAACTGCTGCGTGCGTAGTGAAACCCTAGCTCCTGACAAAATAGGACAGGGAAACCCTACCCCAACATAGGGGTGTTTTGGCTCTCACTTGCTTGTTATGTGCTTTTAGAGTGCGTCTCTACAGGAATGCATGTATCAGTTTGCAGGTTTGGGCATCAGGCCTGCGGGCACCAGTTCAATATTTTGGGGTTCAGTTTTACCCGAGGGTATCAGATTTGAGGCAGAATTTTGGGGGCAGAATTCAGTAGAGGGCACAGTCATCCTATGCTCGTATCTGTTTTGGTGAAGTTGAGCTGAGGTGCTATCTGTTTTCTCTTTTGCTAGGTAGTCCTGGAACCATAGCTTCAGAAGGCTCCGATATCCCCCGAGGTTCATCGAACTTGTGCTGATAGACTTTGTCAGGTCAGAGATTCAGTTCAAGGGCCATCAGTGTTCCTTTGCCAGAGGCAGGGTAGTCAGCACAGATCACCAGTTACCAGATCAGTAGCCCTTATCCACCCCGCCAGTGAACAGTCAGGCTGAGGTCTCAGTTTCTACTGCAGGGATAGATACCAGTCAGTTAGATGGATCAGCAGAACACGTCAGGGATGGAGGCAATGATGCGTCAGATGCAAGAAAGTATGAAACTCATGCAGCAAGACGCTGTCCGCCAAGCGGAATTTTCCAAGCAGCAGGCTGCAATCATGGCTCAGCAGGCTGAGCTCATCACCAGGCTGCAACAGCAAAGCGGCGCCTGCTTCCCAACAAGTTCCTCCTCCAGCAGGAGCTCCCGCACCCGGGGAAACGACGAATGTTCAGAATACCCAGGAGGGTACAGACATTCCTACAGGGGCAGCTCCGCCCCGATCTTACCCCAGCTGTCCAAAACACCTACCAATCTACTGGACTCACCCTTCGAGACTGAGGTCGACCCTACAGCGTTGAAATTGAGCAAGCTTGAGAAGTTGTTCAAGAAATCCCAGGGGGTAAAATCCATCCCGGACATTGAGGACGGGTACACCGACGCAGTTGTGACACTGCCGGACAGGTTCAAGATGCCTCACATCGACCGTTTTGACGGGTCAGGAGATCCCATGGTCCACTTGAGTTTGTTTTCAGATGTTCTGCGCCCGATGGGCTTGACAAGATTACAGAAGCTCTCCCTTTTTGGCAGGACCCTGTCGGGTGTTGCGGCCATCTGGTACGCCAAATTGGAGGATTCAGTGAAACGAAGCTGGGAGGAGATGGCCGAGGCCTTCGTCGCACAATATTCATACAATACCCAAATCGAGATTACGACCCGTGATCTTGAGACGACGAGGCAGGAGCCTAAGGAGAGCTTCTCAGAATTCGTGGCCCGCTGGAGGGCCAAGGCCTCAATGATGACCATTAGGCCAACGGATAAGGATCAGATACGGATGGTTGTGCGCAACCTCCAGCCCAAACTAATGCAGAAAATGATCGTGCTCCCCTTCCCTACCTTTTCAGATTTGCATGAGATGGGAGTACAGATCGAGGACGCTATGAAGCAGGGCCTCATTGACCAGGAGAAGGAGCAGCCCAGGAGGGCGTTTACCCGCAGTTCGAATGCGACCACCAGCAGTGACGCAGCTGCAAGATCTTCCGAAGTGGGCATGGTCGCCACCACCACACCAAGAGCAGCCACCCCCTTTGTTGGTGCATCCACTTCAAACCCCCGAACTTCAGACTATCTACCCCGAGGCAAGAGGGTTTTCACCCCCTCTATATGTCTTTATCTAAAGCCCTGGGGGTACTACTCAGGAAAGGACATCTGAAACCGTTAGAGCAACGGCCTCTACCCGATCCTCTCCCTCCAAAGCATGACCCGACTAAGTACTGTGCTTTCCATCAACAAACCGGTCATGACACCGACAGTTGCGTCCGTCTTCGCCACGAGATACAAAATTTGATTGACAACGGGGTCATCCCCGCACCAGGTCCTGCAAAGTCTATCGGCACTTGATCAGTGAACTTGTGGGGGATAATGTGATGTGATCGAGGGATGAACCACCTGCGGGCGGCGTTCAGTTTATTTCAGATATGGTGTATGGCACGCACTGTTTTGAGCATTTGTGAATGCTGGTTTTTGTACATTCTGACTTAGGTATTGGGTCAGTCTTATTGTTTTGTTTTTGAGCCTGTCTTTTTGTTTTGAGTCAGTCTCTTTTGTTTTGGGTCTGTCTTGCTGTATCGAGTCAGTCCTGTTGTATAGGAGTTGGGTGATTCCGGGGGGGTGTTACCTCGGGCGTCACCATTTTGTTTTTGTGTTTGTCTTTTCGTTTTGTTTTGAGTCTATTTCTGCCTTGGAGCCAGTAACGCCAACAGATTTGAATGAACAGCAGTGGTTTTTCATGCTTTTGTGTTTGCTTCTGCCGTGTGCCAGTTGTACCAGAAATTCCAAATGAGATGGCAGTATTTGACTAGAAGCTGTGTCTTTTCTGTGCCTTGAATTCATTGCATCGACCTAAGTTTTCCAAAAGCTTTTTGAACACTGCGGTGAAAACGAAGAGGAAGGAATTCCTCGGGTTTTGCAAAATTTTGATCAATTGAGAGAAAGAGAGGCGTGCTAAGCCCTTAATGAATGAAATCATGCTTGTTAGTGTGAGTACTGGGAAGGATCCTGGCTTGATCCAGATTGGTTCTACACTGTCTTCAGCGCGAGCGATTTGTCGCTTTCTTAAAAACTTTCAAAAAATGTTTTGCGCGGTCCTGCGAAGACCTGTGTAGAATCGCTCTTGAGATTTTACAGCTTAGGATCGCTCTCAGCCTCGAGACTCGACCCCTCACTTTCAAACCTTGAACTGGGATTCAGAATGTTCAACGGTCAACTACAATGTGAGGCCTGTGTGGCCAGATTTGAAGCAGCCCTCGAACAAGAGGCCAGGAAAGTCGGATCAAGAAGATCAAAAGATCAGAAGAAGCTTGCAAGCTAGAACAGAGAAATGAAGAAAAAGAAAAAAGGGAAAAAGAAGAAAAGAAATGAAAATGAAAAGAAAAGAATGAAAAGAAAAGAAAAACAAAGCTCGCAAGGTTTAAAACCTGCAGCGGGCGCCTTGGCAAAAGTTAGAGCCTAAAAAGGAGATGTTAAATACCCGAGTGTACCTTAACCCTGAACTATGTGAGGCTTGATTCCCATCTTTGGGATACGTAGGCAACTTCATTCTGAAGTCCAGCCGTAAAACACTTCCAAATCAATTGTGTCCATGTAATGGTTTTGATCATCTTTGCCTTCTCTGTAACCGAGAGTCTGGTTGTGTTCGTCGCTCTGAGGACTGACTACAAATGCGCTGCAGTGCCGTTCAAACAAGGGGCAACTTTCCGTTGCCATTCAATGCGCTGCGGTGCCGTTCAAACAAGGGACAACTTTCCGTTGCTATGCAGTGTCCTTCAGACAAGGGGCAATTTTCCATTACTATGGGTCCGAGGTTGTGCATCTCAAGAGTGGGTTCCGTGCTCGTTGAGCAGTGGCTGTTTGCAAAAATAGTTTTTGAGAATTTTTACCGAGGTTGACTAATTTCTCGAAAATTATTTCATTTTCCAAAAACTGGACCGTTTCTTGGACCCAAAAAGGGAAATTTTTCAGTGCTCATAGCCTGACTTGCATGATTTCAAATCAAAAATTGAACAAGCATGTTAATCAAACTCTTATGCTGATCAAAATTGTTTTAGTAGAAAATCAAAACAAAAAATGGTCAAAATGATGAGCTAGGGGCACAGTTGAGTCAGGCTTCCTGTCTTTTCCCTGTTGTCAATGCATTTGCCAAGAAGAGCACTCTATTCGCCAGAAAAGGGCACAACTGAAGTTAATAGCAAAAGGGCTGAAAGCTCTCTCACCCTCCGAGCAACGAGGTATCAAGCCAAGTGCGAAGCATGAACTGGAATGGATCAAGATATTCCACTCCCTCATCTGGACAAATCTGATCACGTCCAAACTCCCCAGCAGAGCATCGTCAACCGATGTTAGCTACAGATTTGCTACACACCCAGTTGTAGCACAGCCCCTCTGTGGGAGAAACTCACTAGCTGCGTGCAGAAGAAGAAGAATCTAGCAGAATGCTAGGGGCAAGAGCCCACAACTTTCTGTTTATCCATCAACCACCCAGGGGAGGGATTTAAAATGAGAGATTGAAGAATAGAGAGGTGTGCGCTGAGAGAAAAAGTGAGGAAAGGGCTTTTTCAGAAAAATAGAGCTTGAGGGCCGAGTGATGTGAGAATCACAAATGAGAAAGGGTGGAAACAATGCCCGGAGAAACTGGCTCCTCGTGCACCGAGAGGTCTCTCGCCTTTGTAACACAGCTGAGTGTTGTGTTTGTGCGTTTTGTTTGTCTCGTTTCTTGTTTTAAGTCGTTTGAGTGTCAACAAATGTGTTCAGGTCATTTTACCTTGTTTTTCCTTTGTTAAGTTGTGTGTAGGTCGTTCTACCTTTGTTTTCCATTGTTGAGTCGTTTTGTTGTGTTCAGTCGTAGGCCCAATACCTGGTCAAAAACTCATCTCTCAATTTCAAAAATGAAATCGTTTTGTGCTCAAAGTGTTGTGCCATTCTTCACGTTTGTGCAAAACAAGTTTCGTCCTTTCATAAAACCGCACGGTTTAGCCCAGGTCATGTGAGAACAGTAAAACCAGGACCTATCTGAAGCTACATGGGTTCCGAACTGCAAAGCAAAGAAAAGAGGGAAAATGGAAGCATCTGAGTGTGCTTCAACTTCAGAAAATTCCGTGATTGTATTCCAGATATACCTTTTCAGGCCTCGCCATTTCTCTGGAGTATGAGTGTACCTCGACCCCAAGCTTAAGCCTGCTTCAAGTCAGAACAGCGATTAAAGCAACTGCAGATGTTATCTCTCGCCAATATAGACAGGGTGTCCCCTTTTGAGCTGAGCGTGTTGCCAAGTCCTCTGAGAGGTAAATCGGAGGCACCAGAGTACATGTTTGATGCCCCTCTATTGCATAGCATGTGAGCTTTCATATACACTTTTGTTGCATGCGTGCCGCACCTCGTGATGATTCATGCATAGAATATGCTTGCTTTCGATTCTGCATAGAATATGCTTGTCTTCAATATCGCATAGAATATGCTTTCCATGCTGCATAGAAAATGCCCCCATACTCACATAGAAAGTGCATTTTATTGCACTTCTCCTGTACACCTCACTCGCACTGCCTTGTGCACCTATATTGCATTGTCGTAAACACTCTTTACTTGCATTGTTATGCACCCATTTCGCTTGCATTGCGATGCACTTCCACCTGCATTGTTATGCACCCACTTCACTTGCATTGTGATGCACGTTCCAATTGCATTGTTATGCACCCACTTCACTAGCATTGTTATGCTCATTCATTGCATTGATTATGCACATCTATCTAGCATTGTTATGCTCATTACTTGCATTGTTATGCACCTTTTCACTTGCAATTATCATTCTTTCCCCTCGCGCGTGCGACGGGTTAGACCTCCTTTGGTTAAAAGCGTTCGGAATACGTTCCAATGCTCACACCATTCTGAAACGCCGGGATACGTCCCTATGTTTCTCCCTCTTCGGTTAAAAGCATTCGGAATACGTTCCAATGCTCACACCATTCTGAAACGCCGGGATACGTCCCTATGTTTCTCCCTCTTCGGTTAAAAGCGTTCGGAATACGTTCCAATGCTCACACCATTCTGAAACGCCGGGATACGTCCCTATGTTTCCCCCTCTTCGGTTAAAAGCGTTCGGAACACGTTCCAATGCTCACACCATTCCGAAACCCCGGGATACGTCCCTAGGTTTCTCCCTCTTTGGTTAAAAGCGTTCGGAATACGTTCCAATGTTCACACCATTCCGAAACACCGGGATACGTCCCTAGGTTTCTCCCTCTTTGGTTAAAAGCGTTCCGAATACGTTCCAATGCTCACACCATTCCGAAACACCGGGATACGTCCCTATGTTTCTCCCTCTTCGGTTAAAAGCGTTCAGAACACGTTCCAATGCTCACACCATTCCGAAACACCGGGATACGTCCCTAGGTTTCTCCCTCTTTGGTTAAAAGCGTTCGGAATACGTTCCAATGCTTACACCATTCCGAAACACCGGGATACGTCCCTAGGTTTCTCCCTCTTTGGTTAAAAGCGTTCGGAATATGTTCCAATGCTTACACCATTCTGAAACGCCGAGATACGTCCCTATGTTTCTCCCTCTTCGGTTAAAAGTGTTTGGAATACGTTCCAATGCTCACACCATTCCGAAACACTGGGATAAGTCCCTATGTTTCTCTCTTTGTCCCCTTCCTCACACGATTTCAGCGTGTCTGGAATTTATCTTAGGTCGCGTGGAACGAGCTCTTGATTAATTTTCTTTGTTCTTCCTCCACTCACGAGTCCAGCGTGGTTGGAGTATGTCACCATTTTGCATCTATTGTACTCTCTGTTGCATCGCATCTATTACCTATTGCATCACATCTATTACATCCATGGCATCATGTCTGTTTTATTGCCCGGTCTAAGAGACCTTAAATCCTCTAAAGGTGCAATTCCTTTGGTGTTTGTCGTGCCCGAACGACTTCCGGTGGTCTGGTATAGCCACCTGCCTGTGTTAGCGGTGAGTTCCTAGGAGACCAACTGAGACGCTAGAGTTCGAATGGCTCATGCCTAGAACACAAAGGTTCGGGATTTCCGAGACTAAAGTTTGGTTTAAATACCCAGGGGTATATCCTCGGCTTGAAATCTGTATGGCAACTCCATAGATTGAGATAGCATCTGTATGCGCCTCAATTCTGGATACTGATCCAACCTAGTCTGTCACCCTGTTGGAGAATAGGGAAAGCTGCAAGCATAGTCAGGGAGAAAAGTAGTACCTGTGGTTCAACTAAGAAGAAGCGAGAGATCCCCAGCACCATGAGGCACGATATTGTATGTACGGTTCATTTGAGGCTGGTGCGACCAGACGAACCACGCAGGTATTGTATCTTCTCCGTGTGAGACGTGGCGAGAATTGAATAAATTCTCCGCATTCTTAACTGCATGAAATGTAGTTGTTGCTTTGCATTCTTGCTTAAAACTGTTGCATCTATTGTGAATATGTGCTTCATTACAGCTTGCTGCATTTGCATGATCATTGAGTCACCTTCGGCGTCTTGCATTGCCAGTTGCATTTTGCCCCCCCTGCCTGCGGGCACATCTCTGTTTATCTCACCTGTTTGTCTGAGTCTTTGGCCTTATCAAAAATGGGTCGTCTTTGGGCTTTGACATTCACTCCCGTCATTCTTATGACTTTCGAGTTCTGTCAAAGAGGGGCAACTGTAGACACCCCATTTTTGACCGACCTTAAGACTCAGACGTCACCGATTGAGCGCTTGGTGATGTTGCATGTTGTGCTCGTTTTGAGGTTGCGGAGTCCTAGCTGCGAGCCTTGCCTCCGGACTTCCGGACTCTTTTGTGCTTTGCCTCGGTTTGCGAACCAGGCTCTGTTTTCTCTATTTTCTCTTCCCGAAGGGAGGGAGAGGTCTCGTAGATCATCTCTCAGTGGCCGTGGGCTACATTTCGTGGTCGTAGGCCATTTTGCCCATTTCGGAGCCCGGTTCCCGGTTTTCGGAGCCTTCAGGCCGAGTGCCTCGGTTCGGGACCGCCTAACCACCTCCGTTTGCTCCGGTTTTTGGCATGCATCTTATTTACTCCCTTTTGAGGGACACTGTGGTCCGAGAGACCAACTTCGTGGTCGAACACCACTCCCGGTGCCTGACAGTCAGTTTTTGGGGCCTCGGACTGCGCGTTTCGGCCCCCGAACCTTCATTTTGCATCGGTTTGCGTTCATTTTTGGTAGGGACCTCTGTTTCATCACCAGGAAGGTCGTAGAAGTGTGGGAGGCCAGTAATTGTTTCAGCAACCAGTTATATTCCTTCATCGCCCTCCGTCGCCCGTTTTTCTCCCTTGAAAGCCAAGGTTGACCACCCTAAGGCCACTTTTTCCAGCTCTAAACCACATATTTGTGTTGTACACACCTGGGAGGCCACCAATATCATATGGTCGGCTAGTAATTGTGATTGACCCTTTTGAACCCCTCCTAAAAGTGGCCTTTTCTCTCTCCTGCTTCACTGTTTCCAATTTTTGACCACAGGGTTGTGTTGAGCACACATGGGAGGCCACCAATTTGTGGTGGTCGGCCACTAATTGCACTTGGCCCTTTTGACCCCGGGACGGCCGGCCATGGGGAGAGCTGGCCGGCCACCTGTGACCTAGATACTTGGCCGGCCTTGATCCTTGCAGTTGGTACATCACAAATCTCTATTTCATTTCCTCCCAGATTTTGTATCCGGGGGGCTGCCATTTTGGGGGGAAACTTGAATTGTTTCCCCCCCATTTTCCCCCTCTTTCTCCCCCTCTTTTGCCTATATAAACAGCCCCCAGCCCTTGTCTTGAGGGTTAGAAAATTTGCTTTTGGAGCCTTGCATTACATCTCTCTCTTTCCCTCACTTCAAGCACCAAAACCTCCCAAATCCTACATCCTTTACTCTATAACCCATAGCCCCACCCTTCCATCCTCTATTCCAGCAGCTTGAGGTTGTTCTTCAGAGCTTAGGAGCACCCAAACTTGGGCCAAAAGCAGCTGGAAGTTGAGTCTTCAAGGGTAAGTCTTCCTCTCCTCTTTTTGGTCCTATTTTTGCTCAATATATAAGTCATTCTTGCTTGCGTTTTTGGGCTCCGACCCTAACTGTAAAACATCATATTTTAAGCTCTTTTTCATGTTTGTGTAAGGGTCCTTCCCTGTTTAAGGTCCCTAAGTACCACTTGCCTCTTTACCTCTTTTGTATGCCTCTTTCTTGCATAGTATTTTAGGCCTATATGTAAACTGTTTTGAGGCATGATGTAAACTGTAAAGTGGCTTATTTTGAGCCCTTATTCAACATTGTTGAAGGGCTCCTCACTGTTTGAGACTTCCACATATCACTTGCCTTTGTATCCATCTTTTGCTCCTATTTTTGCATGCTTTGTTACCCCCTTATGCTTGTATTTTTGGGCTTTGGTCCGAACTGTAAATGGCCTTATTTTGACCCCCTCTTCATGTTTCATTAAGGGTCTTTTGATGTTTGAGGCTTCCTTTTTTCTCTTTGTGTTTAAACCTCTTTTTAGGCCTTATTTTGCATAGTATTTTAAGCATGCTTGTGCACTGTTTTGGGTCTGGTCATCAACTGTAAAATGACATATTTTGGGCCCCTCTTCAATATTGTTGAAGGTCCCTCCTGTGTTCGAGGCCAGAAACCATCACTTGCTTCTTTGTCCCTCTTTTGGCCCATTCCTTGCATGAGAGCTTAGCCATACTTGTGTTTGTTTTTGTGGCTTGTTTTAAACTGTAAAATACTATATTTTGGGCCCCTCTTCAACATTGTAGAAGGGCCCTTCTTTGTTTGTGGCCAGAATCTTCCACTTGCTTCATTATCTCTCTTTCGGGGCCATTTTTGCATATTGATTTAGCCCCATTTGTGTTCACTGTTTGGCCTCGGTTAAAACTGTAAATATGCTTGTTTTGGGGCTGTCTTGATTTTGTCTTCACACTTCATATTTAAATAATGCATGCATTGCATAGCCATAGGTCATTCCGTGTACCTAATTTCATGTTTCGGGATTCATTTCATGCATCGGGTTCCATTTTGCCATGTTTTAGGGCTGTTTTGCATCATATTTTGGTACTGAAATTTACATGCTTGTATGCCATATTCCATGCCTTGCCATGCTTTGTTAGAGTGGCATTTGTGCCTTAGGTTCGGTCCTCGGTTTACGTGCACGTGTGCACGCATCTCGAGTGTCTCATTTCCATCTAATGGCCTCTTATGTGAGTGTGGCTGAGGTCCACTCACGTTGGTGTAAGTCCATATTGCATTGTATATGCCATTTCATTCCATAGCGTTGTGTATGCTAGGTTGTATGTTAGCGCATTGTATATGCCATGTTACCTCGTGCATCGCGTATGCCATTTCATAGCATGTTGCATGTCAGGTTGTATCTTAGTTGCATTTCATGCATGTCATGCATATTGCATTGTGTTCGGGATAGGAGTTAGCCCGAGCACGGGAAACGAGATACGTTTCGTACTCCGAGTGACGGAACGTGTCTCAATTCCCCAATCACCGACACTCTGGATTACCCATGATGGAGTTTAGGTATTGTTGTGTTTATATGTGCATTCATTCCATATCGAGTTGTGCCATTCGGCTCCTCGGCCACCATGCATCGAGATGCGTGATTGGTGGCACGAGGATCGAGGCATGCATACATTTGTGAAAATACATTGCCATGCCCCTTTCTTGCTCTCTGTTGCAGCAAATCAAGAATCAGCAGTCTTCTGGGGCTTGGCACGCTTTCCAAAAATTATTGCGAAACAGAGGCTAATTGGGGCATCACAGTGGATTTCCACGCGAAGGCAACCCGGACATGCATCATTCATCATCCGAAGAAGAATCAAGGCAGCCCCTGGCTTGCATGCCAGTTTATTGCTTTCTTAGTTAATTTGTTAAATTAATTAGGATTTTGTACTTTATTGGGACTGTATTATTTATTTGGGACTGTACTATTTATTCGGACCCTCCGAGCGAGGGCGATGTTGTAATAAGTGTGCGTGCGTGTGATGCATGTCTTCCAACCCCACGTCTTTCTTCCTTTTATTTATCCGCTTATGATGGTTAGATTAGGGCATGTTTCAATTAGCATACAGTATGATAGCATGTTTGCATTCATTCATCTGTTTTGCATGCACTGGGCTCGGCGCATCATACTAACTGCATTTGTATTTCAATTTCAAGTTGAGTACTTGTTAGCTGTTGCATCTCATATGCCATGTTTAGAATAGCCGAGCCTACTATAGTTGCATTATTGCATGTGTTGCATTAGGCATTTCTGTATAATTAGGATCATGCATGATTTCTAATCAGTTTCTGTTTTGGCTTGGAGTACTCGGTGAGTTTTTATGCTTTAGCATCTTTGCATGCGTGTGAGTGACTGCCATGAATAGCATGCTTACCATGAGGCTAACTGCTTATGTGATATAACTGTCTGAATGCCTGTGGGTGAAGGTTGGGTTAGTTGGATTGGAACAAATGCATTGACTGTGAGTTTTAAGCCCACTAGATAGTGGCAAAATCTGCATTTTAAGCCTACCTGCGGGTAGCAAACCATCTTTCAAAAAAACAAACATGAAATGTTTTGTTCCAATTCAGGCGACCCGGTCTATACTTGTATGTTGTGCGCATCACGTAGTAAATCTAGGCTAATAACCGGAATAAGAGCACACAATGTTTTCAAAACTAAATATCATGGTTAGTAGAGGCCAATCTTTGATCGGGCGAGCGGGGGTGCTCACGAAGTGACCTTCTCCAATCGTACCCAAGTTCCCGAGCCGAGGCAACTTTGGTGATGACGGACACGTGGCCTTAGGCAAACGTGTTAGGGTTTCCTAAATTTTCCAAAAATAAAATATTTAGGTGGCGACTCTGTATCTGGCAAAGCAGTCCATGTTTGGCACTTCTTTTCTAAAAATTTGTTTTCTCAAAACGATTTGCCGGATTTGGACTCTTTGGTTCAGATTAAGAACCGTGACAACAATCGAGTCCGAACTGTAGCGAGGTCCCCCGCGGGCTTGTTACACCACCTTTGCATGCTATTTTAAGGTTGGTTTTAACCTCTTAAAAACTATGATTTTAAGGCTTTAAAATGTTGGTTTGAGTCTTGTTTGGTTAGGGAGTGCTTTCATCCCTTGGCTCTTTGGCTTGTAAAGCCTTTTGAGCCACCTTTCTTAGCTTTTGGAACACCCTTTGTTTGGCCTTTCTACCACTGAAACTCAGAGGAATTTCAGTGGTAGAAAGTTGGTTTTTGAGGCTCAAAATAGGAGGGCGTAGTCCCCTCTCCTTGTATCTTGTTTGTATACATAGATGGCTTAATAGTTGAGCATGTTTTTATACCACCTAATGACTTGATCTCAACATATTTTTGTGACTTTTTTGACATGCTATAACTCTGTTTTTGGCTGGTTGGAGCACCTCTTGTTTGCTTCTTACACTTGTAGTGCAATCATGCTTGCTAGCCTAGCTTACTTGATGTTTTAGCCTATCATTCTAGCATGTGTTGGCTCCACTCCAGCATGTTTTTGGCCTTTCTTTGACATGCTTAAACTCTGTTTTGAGTGGTCTTGGTCATATGTGCTTTGCTTTGTATAGCCGTAGTGTAAATGACCTTGACTAGCTTTGAGTTTCAAGGTCCTTAGCATGCTTTGCTTGAGTTGTTTGCATGATATGGCATCATTTAGCATGTGATTTCAGTGCATATAGTGTAGACACACTCACATATTCTACTCTTTCATTGCTTTTGAGAGTTGTGCTCTATGCCTTGCTTGTGAGCCTACATGTAAACATGTTTTTCTTGTTATTCGAGCTTCAATTTCAGCATGTTGTAGTCTCTGATTTGGCATGATTAAGCTCTGTCCAGAGCTGGTTTGGTTGTTTATGCTTGATATTGCATGCTTCTAGAGTGATGCTCTTTACTAGCTTAATGTATTTGGCTTTTGAGTATGTCTTGTATGAATTATTTGCATGATTTAGTGTCTTGAGCATGTTATTTCAGCTTTGAAAATCTGTCACCTCCCTCATTTTTTCATCTTTTTTTATTTGCTTTGAGAGTTGGTTGGTGTTGAGATTGTGTTTAAGCTTGGGATTGAGGCTTATGCTTAGATGGCTTTAACTCTCTCTTGAGGGTTCCTCCTAGTCAAAGGCATGGTCTCTCCTATGCCTTAAACCATTCTTTTGGTTGACCTTCTCTCCTTAGAGGACTTGCACATTGTACTTAACCGATTAAAGAATGGTTTGGTAAAGTTAAAATGAGTAAACAAGAATTGAGCAAAGTAAAACATGCCAAGATAACATATATGTGTTGCATTGCATGTGTTTGGATCGGACGTTAATTCGAACAAAAGAAATGTGGCACATTTCATAGTCAAAGTGATGAAACATGTCACGTTTCTTGGTCGTTGTCACCCTTGGTCATTCATGATAGGATGACGACCCTTTGAGTCTTATGTGCGCATTCACTAAGCCTGTACAAGCTTGGTTCTTCAGCCATCATGTATCGAGATGCTTGATTGGTGGCTTGAGAGCCAAGTACCACACTCCTCTGAGCTTGAGACATGATGAGGAGGGTGGTAGTACACACATTTCTTGCCAAATACATTGTCTTGGCTCTGTTGCTCTCTGTTGCAGCAAAGGCAGAATTCTGGAAAGAGAGGTGGCCGGCCGGCCACTTGCACTAGCCTACCGACCACTTGCACTGGCCGGCCGACCAGTTGAGGTAGCCTACCGACCAGTTGAGGTGGCCGGCCGGCCACCTTCAGGGAAAATTGTCCAAAGTGTTCCTGTGATGGGGCAGATGCAATCTGAAAGTTCATATGATGTTTTGAGATCACCGCGAGTGCAAACAGAGGCAACTCACGGCAAGGCAATGCATTTTCGGGCGAAGCAAACCGAGCATGCATGTCTCCCTCTCTCTCGAGGCCATTTTACTGCTTTACTTAGCTAGTTAATTTACCGGTTTTGTAATTAATTAGTTAATGTGTTTAGCTAATTTAATTCATCTTTGTAATATTCTAATTAGCTTAGATTAGCTAGTTATTCAATTTCATTTGGTTTGTAATAATTAATTAGCTAAGTTAGTTAATTAGTTGTTTTGTAATAGTTAGCTTAGCTTAGTGTAGCTAGTTAGCTTATTTATTTGGACCCTCCTTCGAGAGGGTGCAATGTTGTAATAAGGGTGTGTGTGTGTGTGTGCATGTCTTCTAACCCCATTTCTTTCTCCTTTTTACTTACCGCTTCCGATGGTTAGTTTTAGGAAATTTTTCAATTAGCATACCTTATGCTTGCCTGCATGCATCATTCATTTTGTCTTGCATGCACCGGGCTTGGCGCATCATTCAAACTGCATCATATTTCAATATCTATTTGAATACGTGTATCAATTGTTGCATTCACATGCCATCTTAGATAGCAGAGCCTATTTAGTTGTATTTTTGCATGTGTTGCATTAGGCATCTTGCATAGTTAGGATCATGAATATTTCTAACAAGCTTTTTGTTTTGACTCGGAGTACACTGTAAGTGTTTACGCTTTAGCATACTTACATGAGTGTGAGTGTTGCCATGATAGCATGCTTGCCATGAGGCTATTTGCTTAAGTGCTTAACTGCATGAATGCTTGTGGGTGAAGGCTTGATTGCTTGAATTGGAACAACTCGATGATTGTGAGTTTTAAGCATACTTTGCGAAGTGGCAACATCATGTTTTAAGCCCACTTGAGGGTAGCAAATCCTCGCTTTAGCCTACTTGCGAGTAGCACTTTCAAACCATTTTCGAAAACAAACATGGGTTGTTTTGTTCCAAATCTCGTGACTGAGTCTATACTTGTATGCTGTGCGCATCACATAGTAAGTTAGCTAAAATAACCGGAATAAGAACACATTAGGTTTTTAAAACAACATATCATGCTTAGTAGAGGCCGATCCTTTGATCGGGCAAGCGGGGGTGCTCATTGCATGACCTTCCCCTCTCGTACCCAAGTTCCCGAACTAAGGCAACTTTGGTGATGACGGATACGTGGCCTTTGGCACGAGTCAGGGTTTCTTAAATTTCTCGAAAACAAAAACATTTAGGTGGCGACTCTATAATTTGGCAAAGCAGTCCATGTTTGGCGCTTGTTCATTCAAAATCAATTTTTCAAAACGATTTGCCGGATTTGGACTCTTTGGTGTTTATCAGTCTCACATTGCACTTTGTGAGATTAGATTCAGAACCGTGACAAGAGTCCGAACTGTAGTAAGACCAATTCGTGCCTTCTCTGAAAGGGGGACGCGCAAAGAAAGTCGGGTCTATAGTTTCTGGCGACTCTACTGGGGATTTAGAGAACTTGACTCGAAACTCATGATATGTTGTTTTATCTACATTTATGTGTTTCTTTGCATTGCATTTGCATTGGTGCGCCTACGTCACAATGTTTGCCATCTGTTATTCTTGAACGGTTTGCAAGAGGCTTGCTTGGAAAAGCGTGCCATAAGGCTGACTGGTTATGGGCTCTGCCACGATGGGAACACAAACCTCAGATCGAGATCACCGCCGAGGCACCCTCTTTGACCATTCGACCTAGTTGCATATCGGAAGCCTTAGAGACTGTTCCAAACTAGGACAGTTTGCTTACCCGAATGCATGATTGTTTGAAACCGCATGCGTGCGTAGTGAAACCCTAGCTCCTAACAAAATAGGACAGGGAAACCCTACCCCACTATAGGGGTGTTTTGGCTCTCACTTGCTTGATATGTGCTGTTAGGGTGTGTCTTTACAGGGAATGCATGTATCAGTTTGCACGTCTGGGTATCAGTTTGAGGACATCAATGTTTGAGGGTATCAGTTTTGAGGTAGAAAATTTGGGGGCAGAAATCAGTGTTTGAGTACAGTTAGTCTAGCTTATGATTATCAACTGTATGTTGTCTTTATCTAAGCTGAGATGCTGTCCGTTTTTCTGATTTTTGTTTCTTTTGCTTTATTTTCTGTTTTTGCAAGGTAGTATTTTCATCATTGCTTTTGACGAGGCAGTTATTCCCCGAGCACTTTGGACTAGAGGTAGAAGGCTTTCCCCATCTGAGGATCTAATTGATGGACAACCAGTGTTTACTTCATTATCCCCAGTTACAAGGTGGAGGGCAGTCAGGCATAGAGCATCAGTATAGTAGTTGCTAGTTCAGCGGTCATTGTCTACCTCACCTGTGCGTAATTGGGATCAGTTTTCTGTTTCTACCTTAGAGAGAGGGTGTACACTTGTTCAGACAGATCAGCACTTTACAGGTAGTATGGAGGAAATGATGCGTCAACTCCAACAAACCATGGAGGCTATGTAGCGAGATGCTGCTCGCCAAGCGGAGGTTACCGCTCATCAGACAGAGATTGTAGCTCAGCAGGCAGAACTAATTGCTAGGCTTCAACAGCAGCAGCAACCATAACAGGCCAGAGCATCTGCTTCGCATCTACGCCCACCCCCACCTAGGGTTCCAACACCCGGGGAGATAGCTAACGTCCAGGAGAATACGGACGTTCCTACAGGGCCAGTCCCACCACCAGTCCTACCACAGACTTCAAAGGCACCGGCCTATCCAGTGGAAGCACCGTTCGAATTTGTGGTCGATCCAACTGCTTTGAAAGTGAGCAAGCTCGAAAAGCTGTTCAAACGAGCTTAGGGAGTTAACTCGATCTCGGACATTGAGGACGGCTATACGGATTCGGCGGTGACATTGTCGGACAGATTCAAAATGCCCCACATAGACCGTTTTGACGGCTCGGGCGATTCTATGGTTCATCTGAGGCTATTCTCGGATATTCTATGCCCGATGGGCTTGACTAGACTCCAGAAACTATCTCTCTTCGGTTGGACCCTGTTAGTATTACGGCCATTTGGTATGCCAAGCTAGAGGATTTAGTAAAAAGGAGTTGGGAAGAGATAGCCGAGGCCTTCATCACCTAATATGCTTACAACACCGAAATCGAGGTCACAACTCGTGATCTCGAAGCAACCAGGCAAGAGCCGAATGAGGGATTTTCTGACTTTGTCACTCGATGGAGGGCCAAGGCCTTCATGATGACAACTCGGCCACCCGAAAAAGATTAGATAAGAATGGTTGTGCGCAACCTGTAACCCAAGCTGATGCAGAAAATGATCGTTTTACCCCTCCCCACCTTTGCTGACTTGCATGAGATAGGGGTATAGATTGAAGATGCTATGAGGCAAGGTCTAATCGACCAGGAAAAGGAGCAGCCCAAGAGGGCGTTTACCCGCGGTTCGAATGCAGCTACAAGTAGTAGTGCAGCCGCCAGAACTTTTGATGTCAGCATGGTCGCTACCATGCCCAAAACAGCCACGTCTTTCACCGGTGCATCCGAAACCGGCTCGCAACCAACAAAAAATCCACCCCGGGGTCAAAGGACTTTCTCCTCGCTTTATATGTCTTTATCAGCCGCCTTGAAGGTCTTGATCAGGAAGGGGCATCTGAAGCCCCTGGAACCACGCCTACTACCAAATAACCTCCCTCCAACACATAACCCGGCCAAATATTGCGCCTTTCACCAGCAGCACGATCATGACACTGACCAGTGCTTTAGATTACGTCATGAGATTCAAGATCTCATTGACAACAAGGTGATTGCGCCTTCTGAGAAGCCAAATGTCACCACTAACCCTCTTCCACCACATAACAACCCCCATCCTCCACCCAGGCAGATAAACTTGATTCAAACCATGACCATTCTATATGACCCTAGAATATACATCACTCTCTCCCACCTGCCCAAGCATGAGGTGTTCATCCCAGATAGTACAGACTTGTGCATGATGAGCACCTCCCTAACCCAGCCCAAGCCAGTGGTGGTGATTATCGAAGACAAAGCTGGGGTGACCTTAGAGGAGAATGGAAATGTTGGTTCGAAACCTGAGGGATCTGAGAGCTTAACTGAGGAAGCATATAACCCGTGCGGTTATGTTATGTCAACAGATCAGGCCAAGCCAATGGTGGAGTTGCCAACTGGGGCAGAGGTACATGTTGTTCGGGAGGATGGGCCGAGTCAGGGGCTCGATGATCTAGCCGACCTTGAGGAGGATATCAGTAACCTACAGTTCTTTGATGAGCAGGACCTAGGGGATGTGCAGGTTGGTTGGTTTGATGCGAACAGAGCAACAGATGCTACAAGGTGGCTCAGTGACGAGCCAAATATTGATAAGGAGTCTCAGCTGAAACATGGGCAGTCAGAAACTGGAACATCTACAGTGGCCGGAATGGTCGAGAACAAGGGAGAATTGCCAGAGAGCATCGTCACGAAGAATTTTGCTCGAGACTTGGGCAGTTTGTATGTAGCGGACACAGAACAAGAGGACACGCTGAGGCGTTTTGAACAAGAGAGGATTGAGAATGATGACAAAGCTAGAAAGGCCAAGGCCCCTGCGGGGATAGAATGTGCTGTGAGCACGGAAACAACTATAGCAGAACTAGACAGTTGTATGTCGGTCGCTGAGGGGATGTGGTGGGAAGACGACGATTTGCGTCTGGTCGATACTAATGAAGACTGGGGGCAAAACCTCCCAGATGACACCTGGTACACCGAGGAGGTCGACCATATGACCCGGAGTGGGCGGTACTTCAAACCCCCACATTTGGACCAGCCGGAGGCATCCGGAAAAGACAGGGAAGCTGAAAAGTAGAAGGACAAGCTGTTGGAGGAGGAAGCTGTACTGAAGCAGCTAAAAAAGATTCAAGCAGACATCTCTATCTGGGGACTGATTATGGCTTCGCAGGTTTATAAACAAGCTGTCATTTCAGCCATGGACAAAGCTAAGCTTTCGATTGATACAACGCCCGAGTAGTTGGTGGGATTGGTGTTCCCGGGTGGTGCTTCACTGACTTTAACCTTCATAGACAAAGCACTACCGCCTGAGGGCTCTTAACATAACAAGCCATTATATATCTCTGTGGAGTGTACGGAAAAATGGATACTGGTTGTCTTAGTTGATACGGGATCTGCCATAAATGTGTGTCCGTCGCGAATGGCGTATGCTATTGGGTTGAGGCCCGCAGATTTCGCACGAACAGCCTAGGTGATACGGGCATATGACAACACTAGCTAGGAGGTGATGGGGATAGTGCGGATTAAAACTCAGGTTGGCCCGGGCCAACAGGACATCGAATTTCATGTTCTGGATGTTCCAGCCACCTTCAACTTACTCCTTGGACAGCCGTGGCTACACTAAGTGAAGGTTGTCTCTTCCACCCTACACTAGATGTTGAAATACCCCCACGGGAAGGGGGTGGCAATTGTTTTTGGGAACTCTTCAATACATCCACCGCCAGAGGTTACTACGCCAATCTTGGAGATTGCACATGGCGAGGAGGATGTCTTCCTATTTGGGTTCACGTTGGCTAAGGCTCGGGTAGTACAAGATCTTCTAGCTGTTGATGAGGGGCTGTATATCAGTGCAATCTATTTACCTCATGAAAGGAGTGGCCAGAAGGGTGTCGCTGAATTGGCCGGAGTGCTACACAACCCCCATACCTTTGGCCTAGGTTATACACCTACCAAAGAGGACTGGGTAAGAAAAGGAAAGGAGATAACTGGAAGAGCTAGAGCTAAACAAGCTAGGAAGCACTATGAGTTAGTGCATCGACCTATCCGAGGAACCCTGAATGGACGCTTTGTCCGGGAGGGGGAAGATTTCTCGTTTTGTGGCTTTCCAAAGCCATGGCTGAATTCAGAGAGGCGGCGCTTGCCGGGTTTTGAGATCTTCTTTGACTTACAGTTGTCAGGGAATGAAGTTGCCGAAGAGCAGACTAACCCAACAACTGAGACTGAGGAGTGCAAAGAGGACGAGTCCAGTGGCACAGATTTTGAGCTAGGAGCAGCGCTGGCTTGTCTTCTCTTGGATCCTCAGATCTTACCAGAGTGCTCGGGGGATGATTTCTCAGTTTCCATGATTGGAGATAACTCGGCTGTGGGCCCTTGTTCTGGCATTCTAGATGCATCCATCGTACCTTCCCTCGTCTGGCAATACTAGGAAGGCTTTTTATCTAGCAGTTTTGGGTCAGGTAGTGAACCGGAATCTGATTCCACAGAGTCTGTGGAGTCGGAATCAGATTCCAGTTCTTCTGAGTCAGAGTCTGGTATTCCTGGGGGTGATAACCCGGATGCCGTTGTGTTGTCCAGGTTGTCATTTTCATTTTCTTTTGAGTCGGTTGTAACCGAAGAATCAGACAATCTGGAAGTTAATGAGAATGCTACCGTTGTGGCTTTTGAGTACTTTTCTATGCCTTTAGTTTATTGCATTAATTAGGACTTTCAAAATTTCGATGAAAACGACGAGGAAGAAATTCCTCCAGTTTTAAAGCATTTAATTGACCGAGCAGGAGAGGTTTGTAAGACCTTTGGTTGTTGAAATCAGCTCAATTAATGTTGGTACTGAGAAGGATCCACTGTTGGTCCAGATCGGGTCCACGTTGTCTTCGGAGGAGCGCGAGCGCTTAGTCGCTTTATTAAAAGATTTCAAAGATGTTTTCGCGTGGTCCTACGAAGACATACCTGGAATCGATCCTGAGATTGTACAGCACTGGATCTCTCTTGACCCAGAGGCTCGACCTGTTAAGCAGAAGCTCTGAAGGATCCGCCCAGACTGAGCTCTGAAAATCAAAGAAGAGGTCACCAAGCAGATTGATGCAGGGTTCCTGTTAGTATCTGAGTATCCAACTTGGTTGGCCAATATAGTTCTGGTGCCGAAGAAGGATGGCATAATTCGGGTATGTGTGGACTTTAGAGACTTGAACAAAGCCAGTCCGAAGGACGACTTTCCACTGCCGCATATCGATGAATTAGTGGACTTTACTGCTAGGCATGCACTGCTCTCATTCATGGATGGGTTTTCGGGCTACAATCATATTTTGATAGCACCCGAAGATAGGGAGAAAACTGCTTTCACCACCCCGTGGGGAACCTACTGGTATAGGGTGATGCCGTTCGGTTTGAAGAATGCTGGGGCTACTTATCAACGGGCTGCAACCACGATTTTGCATGATATGATCCACAAAGAGGTTGAAGTGCACGTGGACGATATGATTGTCAAGTCCAAGGAAAGAGAGGGCCACTACACCGCCTTGAAGAATTTTTCCCAACGGATCAGAGAGTATCGGTTGCGACTGAATCCTCAGAAATGCACTTTTGGTGTCACAGCAGGGAAAATGTTGGGGTTCTTGATTACACAAAGGGGCATCGAAGTCGATCCTTCCAAGATTAAGGCCATCTTAGAAATGCCACCACCAAGGACTGAAAAGGAGGTGCAAGGCTTTCTGGGTAAAGTGCAATTCGTAAGATGGTTTATTGCAAAATTAACCTTGACTTGTGAACTACTATTTGGTCTCTTGAAGAAAGGAAAGAAAATCTAGTGGGATGACTGATGCCAAGAAATTCTAGTGGGTTTATTTGGTCTTTTGAGCAGATCAAGCAGTATCTACAGAACCCACCTTTATTGTCACCACCAGAGCCGGGGAAACTGTTGATATTGTATCTGTCAGTAACCGACACGACAATGGGCTGCATGCTTGCACAGGAGTGTGAGGACAAAGTGGAGAAGGCTATCTATTACCTGAGCAAGAAGATACTAGAATATGAGACCCGTTACACTTCGCTAGAAAAGGCTTGTCTGGCCTTGGTATGGGCTACCAGGAAGTTGAAGCACTACCTGTTAGCTCACTCCGTAATACTGGTTTCGAGATTAGATCCCATCAAATATCTCTTTGAGAAACCAGCACTTACGGGTAGGCTAGCCCGTTGGTTGCTTCTTCTCTCCGAATTTGATTTGAAGTATATGACGCGCAAGTTTGTGAAAGGGAGAGCGGTAGCGGAGTTCCTAGCCGATCACCCAGTGGAGAGAGATGAAGCAGTAGAATATCTATTCCTAGATAAGGCCATTCTTCAGGTTAAAGAAGAGGTCTGGACTATGTACTTCGATGGAGCATCAAACTAGTACGGGTATGGGATATGGGTGTTGCTAATAGTACTCGACAATTCCCACATACCCTTAGCTTTTAAACTCCGGTTCAAGGTATCAAACAACGAAGCAAAGTATGAGGCATGTATTGCTGGCTTGGAAGTTGCCCTGGAACTAGAGGCAAAACGGTTGGACGTCATTGGGGACTCGAACCTAGTTGTGTAGTTGTGTCTCAAGCGAAAGGAGACTGGAAGGTTAAGAAAGAAAGGATAAAAATCTATCACCAAACCCTGGATGTTTTGATTCCTAGGTTTGAGAAGCTAACCTTCACGCACCTGTTAAGAGAGAGCAACAGGTTCGCTGATACTTTATCAACTCTATCTTCCATGATAGACATCCCTTTGGGAGTCCGGATGCGTCCGATCATTATTGAACAGAGATATGTGCCGGCTTATGAGTTAATCGCCGCAATAGATAAAGTACAAGATCAGAACCCCTAGTATCATGACATCTGGAACTTCTTGGAAAAGGAGGCTTATCCACTAGGGGCAAATGCCAAAGATAAAAGGGCAATATGGCAAATGGTTGCTCAGTTTATCATCTGCGGGGGTAAATTATACAAACGGGGTCATCTGGGAATGCATAAACTGTGTGTTGATGCTGAAGAGTCGAAGTGCCTAATGGAGGCCATCCATGGAGAAGAGTGCAGATCGCACATGAGTGGGATAATGCTAGCTCGGAAAATTCTCAGACAAGGTTACTGCTGGTCAACCTTGGAGGAGGATTGTATTGGTTTGGTTTGGCGATGCCACAAATGCCAGATCTATGCAAATCACATGAACATCCCGCCGTCGAAGCTGTACAACATGACTTCACCGTGGTCGTTTTCAGTCTGGGGGATTGATGTGATTGGGGCAGTCACTCCGAAGGGGCCGAACGGGCATGAGTACATCTTGGTGGCAATAGACTACTTCACAAAGTGGGTCGAGGCCCAATCTTATGCAGTGTTGAAGGCGTCACACGTTGCTAAGTTCATCAGGAACAACATTATCTGTCGCTATGGAGTCCTGAATGAGATTATTTTGAATAATGGTTCCCACTTCAAGAAGGAAGTGATCGACTGGTTAGAGAAGTACAACGTGGCTTTTCATAAGTCATCCACATATAGGCTGCAAGGCAATGGAGCAGTTGAGGCAGCCAACAAAAACATCAAGCACACTCTGCAGAACATGGTGGAAACCTACAAGGACTGGCCAGATAAGTTACCATTTGCTCTTTGGGGCTACCGGACATCAATTCGAACTTCTACTGGGGTAACTCCGTATTCCTTGGTTTATAGGATGGAGGCTGTTCTGCCTATCGAAGTTGAGGTTTCGTGGTTGCGAGTAATGGCTGAGTACCAGATAGTTGAGGCAGATTGGCAGTAGAGTAGGCTCGAAGAACTCATGTTGTTCGACGAGAGAAGGCTGAAAGCACTGTACCACATTTAAGGTTATCAATGCAGGATTGCCAGGGCTTTCAACAAGAAGGTTAAGTCCAGGAATCTGAAAGAAGGGGATTTTGTACTCAAAGACAACCGAGCTCTCATCCACGACCCTAGGGGCAAGTTCAGACCTAATTGGATTGGTCCTTACATCATCAAGTCTATCTGGTCGGGTGGAGCTGTCATTCTGATGGATTTAGATGGTCTTGAGTTCTCCCAATCTATCAACATGGACAAGTTGAAGAAATACTATCCCTGAGTGGCTCGCTAGGTCGAAAACCCGAAAGGACGACCTAGGCAAAAGTTAGAGCACAAAAATTTGAAAAGAGAAAAACTGAGCTTGCAAGGTTGAAAACCCAGAAAGGGCGACCTTGGCAAAAGTTAGAGCGCAAAAAGAGAGTGTTAATACACGAGTGAACCCGAACCGAACTACATAAGGCTTGATTCCCATCTTCGGGATACGTAGACAACTTTATTTTGAAGTCCAGCCACAAACACTTCCAAATCAACTGTGTCCATGTGATTGTTTTGGTCATCTTTGTCTTCTCTGCATCCAAGAGTTTGGTTGTGAGTTACAGTGCAGTGCTGTTCAGACAAGGGGCAACTTTCCAATTGTTGGATCTGGGGTTGTACATCTTAGTGATAGATCTCGGGCGTGTCCAATTGTGATCCATATTGAAAATGGTTTTGAAAAGTTTTAATAAAAGTTGATTTTGTGCAAATTAATCTTTTTACAACTTAGACCATTTTTGGACCAAACGGAAAATTTTCAGTACCCATAATCTCCAATTTCATTGATTTCATTATAGAGCTCTCTGACTCTCGATACAAATTGAAGTTGCTTTTTATTACATTCAAAAAGAAAACTTGAAAGTATAGATTAAAGCAATAAACTAGGGGCATGGTTAAGTCAGGTGTTCCTGCGCCCCTTCCCAGAGCTTGTGGAAGCCTCAGATGCCAAAGTAGGCCCAGCTTGTGCCTCATCTTCAAGCCAAGCAATGCATTCGCCAGAAAGGGCACAACTGAAATTAGGAGCGGGGGCCAGAAGTTCTCTTGTCCTCCATACAGTGGCATACCGAGCTAGCTGTGGGCCTCGGATCGGAAATGAAGCTGGGTATTGTATTCCCTCTTCCGGGTAAGTCTGGTCGTGGCTGAACTGATGCCTGAACCGAAATGGAAAGTAAAAGACGCAGTGCGTCAGGCCAATCAGCTGAATGCCAAGCTACCGGGACATGCTGTAGCCCATCTCCGGTAGATCAAGCCAGGGACAATGCCAAGCGATGTCAACAGCAAATCGAGTGCACATCCATTCGCACCGCCATCCCTCATCTGGGGCATCAACTATCCGTTGGCGAAAGAAATAGCCGTGTGCTGAATATGCTGGGCAAGAGTCCACTACTTTCAATTTATCTATGAGCCATATCTGGGGAGGGATGAAAAATAAGAGAGATTAAAGAATATAGAGGTGTACGTAGAGAGAAAAAGTGAGAAAAGGGTTTTGAGAGAAAAATAGAGCCTGAGGGCCAAGTGATGTGAGAAACACATATGTGAAGGGTGGGAAACATTACCTGTAAGAGTAGTGGACTTCCTACGAACCTGGTTGTCTTCCAGCGATGGAAAGCATCCTAGCCCATCAAGGTTTCGGCTAATGTCATGCCAATGCAGCTCTTGCCCTCTTTCAAGCCTTGGGCAACCTCAATCAAACGAATGCTAGACCCTCCAAAGCCAGGGGCAAGTAGAAAATGAGATAACATGCTCAAACAGAGGGCATGTCACCGAAAACTTTGCCAAAGATAATCACCGCGGTTACTAGCGTCAGAAAAGTGATGAATCAAGCTGGGAATGTCCAACTCCCCATTGTGAATCAAAGACCGAGCGTTGTGAAAAGTAAGCTCACACGTCCGTCCTAAAGCTTGGATGTGGCCGAAATGAAACTGGGGCAAGATTTCCTCGTCGCGTCGGGATTCCATCAAAGCTTTTTTTCTTCAAAAGTAGGGCACATCTCTTGACCCCCAAAGCTAAAAACATGAGTTACCAGATTCTAACACCTAGCCGCGGCATAGAGGAATGGAAAACACAGCGGGGTGCGACTTAGCATGAATAGTGCATTTATTTTGAAACCCCGGAACTTTTTCAAGCCATCTAAAGCCGCAATCCAATTGGAGAGTTTTTCGACGAAGAACGGTTCCATTCGGGGCAAAAATGAAGCTGAAATGAAGAAATCATGAAGTTGGAGCTTTTGTAGAAGATAAGGCAGTGAGTGGAGGATAGATGGCAGTAATCTGAAGATTCTCAAAATTTCTGGTCGACCGGCCAGTTCAAGTAGCCGACCGGCCACCTTTACTGGCCGACCGGCCACTTTAAGTGGCCGGCAATGTTCATAAGTGATCGGCAATGAAAATAAGTGGCCGGCAACCACTTCTTGACTCTAGGAGAGAGCTTTTAGCCTTCTGGAGTGCTGAGAATGCTGAAAACCTGAGTTTGATTCTACTTCGGATGCGTCCTACTGTTCTGTTTAACAATTTGTTTATCGAGTTGTCATTGTTTTGCTTATCGAGTTTGTTGTATTTGTTTATTGAGTTGTCGTTATTTTGCTTATTGAGTTTGTTGCAATTTGCTTGTCAAGTTTGTTGCACTTTGCTTATCGAGTTTGTTGTAATTCGTTTATCGGGTTGTCGTTGTTTTGCTTATCGGGTTTTTCTTTAGGTTGTCTTGTTTGTTATGTTTGTTGTGTCGGTTCACTACTGGACTTTGCAATGTACAAATGTTCAACGTTCATCAATCTCATTTTCGTGTAAAATGGTGCGATGCAATGTTCATAATATAAAATACAACACTTTTTCAATCAAAAAAGTTGTTTTCATTCCATCATGGTTTCTTTTTACAAAAGTACAAATTTTAAGAAAATAAAACTGCCTATGGCTATACAATGTGCTAAAACTACTAGCAAAAAGAAAACAAAGCAGAAACATCTAAACCAGTGCCGGCCACCTCAGGATCAAGAGGCCCTCTTCATCCTCTTCCTCAGCTGAGCAGAGTCTGCATCATTTCTGTCGGCACCGCTGTCTGAACCAGAGCTACCTCCACTCCCATCCTCGGAGCCCTCCTCGGCATCGTCGCCATCCTCAGAACCTGAGCCTGTGCCGTCGCCTCCACCCTCGGATGGCTCTGACTGAGGACTCATTGGCTCCTCCTCCCCACTAGACTCGCCATCGTCATCACGTGTGACAGCGCCCGATGTCTCCCTCGGCTGTGTGCCAGAATCTCTCCCTCTGCTGCTTGAGAAGGCTCTAAGGGTCTTGTCTGCAAGGGTGTGACCTGAAAAGACAAGTTTGCATTTATCAGCAAGTATCAAGTACAAGTGCGATATGCAGAAATCAGATACAGTATGTGCATGCAGTGTGTCATGTCAGATGTGATCCATGCATGCAGTGTATTAGTACAATGAAATGTTTAGTTTTAGTATATTAGCGGAAGTATGATAAAAGCAAGAAAACTGAAAAGTACCGGAATGCCGTGGGAGGTCAGCATCATCTCTCTCCGCAAGATCATGCCCTTGAATGAGGCCATTACCTGGAGTAACCCCTCGACATACTCTACAGAGGGCTGCAAATGCAAGTTGAAATCATAAGTGCATGAATAAGTGTATAAGTATTTGAGCGAAAATGAAATGCATAAAAGTTATAAAGTATACTGGTCATGAGCCAGGCGTTCTGACGTATCGGTGATCAAGCAATGGGGGCTTAAGTGGAATCTGATAAAGTATTCCACCATATCGCCAACCTGTCAGCTCAGTCGGGGGATCCGGCTATCCAATGCACTGCCTAGTAGAAATCATCTCTCTGACCTCACCTCTCGGTGTCCGAGCCCTGCTCGTCGAGGGGGCACCTGCTGTCTGAGCCCTGCTCGACGACGCAATATCAGCTGTTTTCCCCATGTGAGCACGAGCACTTGTCAACGGGAGCATGAGATATGTCTGGAGGTAAGTCGTGTAGTCTTCCTCCCCAATGAACCGGTCTGCATCTGAGCCTCGTATGACGTTAGTAAGCTCATGAGGGGAGAGACTCTTTGTGGCCCGAACAGACGGTGGAGGTGGCAAAGGAACTGACTATAATGGCAAGCCCAATGTCTGGCGCATGAAGCGCTCACCTAAGAACCAGGCTTGGCCCACGGGTCCCTCGAGTATAAGCTGATATCGAGAGGCACCCCGAGCTCCGGCAAAATGAAACCGGGCAAACGCTGGCATCACAACCCAAGGCTGCCACGTAATCTGCAGACAACAAGTGCATTAGTTGTCTTTTAGATATGCAAAGTGAATTGAAGATGAAAGAAGGAAAAACTATGAGTTTTGAATCACCTCTGTCGTCCTCACTGTGTCGAAGTACTGGCGCAGGTATGGGAGGGTCTCTCGGGCCCTTGGCTGGCATCTACCGTCATAACGATGTGAATAGGGTACTGTAACATGCCCGCGGGGGACCTCGGCTACAGTTCGGACTCGATTTGTGTCGGTTCTTAATCTTGAACCAAAGAGTCCAAATCTGGCAAATCGTTTTGAGAAAAACAGATTTGAAAAGAAGTGCCAAACATGGACTGCTTTGCCAGATACAGAGTCGCCACCTAAATATTTTTAAAATGGGAAATTTAGGAAACCCTGACTCGGTGCCGAAGGCCACGTGTCCGTCATCACCAAAGTTGTCTTGGCTCGGGAGCTTGGGTATGATCGGGGAAGGTCAGCTATGAGCACCCCCTTTCGCCCGGTCCGAAGACCGGCCTCTACTAACCATGATATCCGATTTTGAAAACGTTATGTGTTCTTATTCCGGTTATTAGCCTAGAATTACTATGTTATGCGCACATCAAACAAGTATAGACTAGATTGCCTAATTTGGAAACAAGCATTGCATATCCGTTTGTTTTGAAAAGCGCTTTGGAATTTGCTACTCGTAAGTAGGCTAAAACACGGATTTCAACGAGTTTTTTCCAACTCAAGCAATCCAACCTCCACCCACAGGCATTCAAATAGTTTATCTCATATAAGCATTTAGCCACATGGTAATCATGCTGTCATGCTAACATTCACACGCATGCGAGATGCTAAAGCATAATACTTACACATCGTACTCCGTGCCAAACAATAAACTAGTTAGCAAACATGCATGTCCTAGTTCATGTTAAAATGACTAATGCATCGCAGGCAAGGGTGCAATCTAGAGTAGGCTCGGCTAACCCTAAAATGGCATGTGAAATGCAATCATTCGATACACGTATTCAATTTGGAATCGAAAATACAATGCAGTTTGTATGATGTACCGAGCCCGATGCATGTAAACAAATGCATGAATGCACGCATGCATAGCATAAAGTATGCTAAAAATGAACGTGCCCTAATCTACCATCATAAGCGGGTAAATAAAAGGGAAGAAAGAAGTGGGGTTGGAAGACATGCACACAACTCACACACGCTTATTACAGATTTGCCCTCGCCCGGAGGGACCAAAAGAATATACAAATTAATTAACTACGCAAGCTAATTAAATTACAGACCCATTAATTAATTAAACGAATTAATTAATCTAATTAAAACAGTAAAGCCCTCGGAAGCGGGTCAGATGCAGCGCATGCTCGGGACTTGCTCGAATCGCACTGCCATGCATAGTCTGCCTCTGTTTTCCCGGCTTTGCTCCTCTGAAAACTGCCAAAGTCTCAGGAATGCTTCTCAGGACACTGGGGATACCACCGGCTGAGTAGAATTACTACCGGCAATAGATGTGGCCATCGGCACAAAATTAATCCATCGGCTGATGACTTACTGCCGGCCGGCAGCAAATGTTGCGGTCGGCAACAATGCCTGCAGAACCTGCAACTCACAGCAGCAGAGGGCAAAACTTGCATGGCAATACAATTCAAACAATGTATGCACCATCACATTCCTTATCATGTTAATGACTCAAGGGGGGTGTGCCTCGATTCTCGGACCACCAATCACGCATTTCCATGCATGATGGCCCAAAAATCAAGTGTGCAACTTTAATTTCAAATGAAATGCAATGCAAATGACCAATGAAGGGGACTTAACCTCTATCATACTCACTTCATGAGGCTAAGCATGCATGCTCATGCAAGGAACCCTAAGCATGCGAAGCTAGGTATGCAACATGGCAAGGCAGTAATCATGCAAGTCATGAGGCAATGCAACTAATGAAAAGATGGACTTAAACATGACTTAGGCAACTTTAATTAGGCCCAAAATCAGTGGCCAAAACCAAGGAAACGAAGGCCAAAATGCACACACACATGCATGCAATCATGGTCCAACACCTTAAGCATAAACAAGGCAACTCTTAAGCACACTTAAAGAGACCAAACAATGGACAATTAGCACGCGTACAAAACTCTGAAATTGCACAAAATAGAGGTGCCAAACCAACTAATTCAAGCAAGTAAAGCATGCAAATGGTCCAAGTACTCAAGGCTCACCAAAGAGGCAATGGACTACACTTAGTACAACCACACATGGCAAGACTTAGGCAACCAAAAACAGAGTTTTAACACATGAAACTAAGCCCAAAAGACTAACTAGATGGCATCTAGATGGTTTGAATTTAAAGGCATGCATAAATGCTAAAACATGGAGCATGCAAGGCAAGCTTCCAAAGCTTCGAAGAGGCATCCAAGGAAAACATATGATCATGTCAAAGGGACTGAAATAACATGTAGGGTGGTTCCAAACCACCAAAATGATGCAAGCAACACATACTACACATTCACATACTTGAAGCATACAAGCTCAAATACAAAGGAGCTATACTAAGCATGCCGAGATCGACCCAAACAACTATGGACAGATCTAAAACATGGCAAAATAAGCACAAAATCCTCACAAGGCTAAGCCTAAAACATGCTAGAACAAAGGCTAACAACCTAAGGCATATTAAGGCAATATCAAGGCATTATATGGTAGGTATGCTAAGCATGCATGGTGTACCAAAACCACTGAATACAAAGTTATATCATGGCAATATAAGCATAAAATATAGCCATGGCATGATCAACAAGAGCCTAAGCTAGATGCTCCCTTAAGAGGCCAAGATTGGTCCTTTTCAAGGACAATAAGGAGAGGGGGTGGCCCTCTCCTTCTTGGACTTCAAGGCATCATCCTTACCACTGAAATCCCTCAAGATTTCAGTGGTGAGGAGACCCAAACACCAAAGTCTCGAAACTTGCACAAAATAGCACAAAAATGGGGCCTTTCAAGGCCTAAGGGTGGTCAAACACACCCAAACCACAAAACACTCTTAACAAATAATCAAGAGGACCTAAAAACAGAACTTTTTTATGTTATACACTAAACACAAAAACAGCTCTAAGATAGGTAGAAATAGGATGCAAAAATGGGGTAAAAAGGGCTAGTTTCTTACCCTTGAAGCCTTCCTTCAACAGTAGTGATCTTGTTGCCTCCTCAAGCTTCAATCTAGCTTCAAAGCTCCAAAAACAAGCCTCAAACCCTCAGTTCCAAGAGGATGGTGTGATGGTAGGTGTTTGTGCACAAAACTAAGCCTAAAACACACACAAAGGCAAGAGAGGGAGAGATATAGATATAGGTTAGATACACTAACTTAAACCCTAAAACCAGAGCTCTCTAACTCTCTTCTCCAACTTGTCTAACCCTTGAACAAGGGAGAGAAGGCCTCCTCTTATAGAGGAGCCAATCTTGTAAAGCTTACAAGGTAAGCTAACAAGAGGGCCATCCCTCCATACACGTGTATGAGGGGAAGCCAATGCAAGACAGCTGTGCTAAAAATATCTGCAAAAGCAGATGCACAGTAGTCGGCCGGCCAAAGATGTCATTTTGACAAAATTGATGGCCGGTCGGCCAAAAAGAGTGCCGGCCGCAATATTCATTGCCGGTGGACACAAACAACAGCCGGTGGCCTCTAGCCATGGTCGGTGATGTGTGGGGATGCCTCACAAGGCATTCCCTACCCCTCCAAGGCAAAACACAAGTGTTTGGTGCAAAACCAGACACAAAACGGTCGAGTTCGGAGATCCTGAGGCAAGGCGCGTAGCCGAGACCTTCGGGAACTCCAAACGAACACAGACATGGATAATCACAGAGTGTTCCAACGGTGATGTCCAAGTCTTGAGGACGGTCAAAAATGGGGTGTCTACAGGTACCTCAGGCGGCGTCTCAGCCTCTAGCTCGGGAGCAAGTGCGGGGAAATAGGCATATACCCACAACTGTGAAAAGCAAGACAATGGTAGTGAGAATACAGAATACAAAAAATACAGAAAGCAGAGTATGGCACAGTGTATAGAAAGTACAAGTGTAGAGCAGAGATTAGACTATATGTGTGCAGTGTGCAGTGTGTAGTGTACAGAAAGTGCAAAGCAGAAAGCACGGCAGAGAATGTAAAGTAGAAATGTAAAACGTACCTCCCAGGCTCGCCAATAACCGCCCACTCTGTTCTCGCTCCTGCGGGAGGTCGAGCTCATGTAATAGTAGAGGGTAGCAAGGCCGGCGCCTCCCCAATCATAGTGTTGCACCTGGGATAGGTCCACTAAGGCGCTCAGAAGATATAGCCCAACTGTGTTCCCTCTGTCGGCAAACAAGGTAGTGCCAAAGAGGAACATGAGAAAACCTCGGGCATACTGCTCTGTAGCCTCAACCGTCACGGGCTCCGTCCCCCTAAAGTGGTCAGCAAACCAAGTACCGAACCAAGCCTGTCAAGCTGAAAATAGACAGGTGCGCTCCCAACAAATAAGTCCAAGTAGCCTCCCACTTGCCCATGTCGGAGTCGTAGGGGATCGGCTGGCCTCCTACCTCAAGGCCTGTCAGCATAGCAAAATCATACGGGGTCATCGTCATGTCCTCGGTGGTAGAGAAATGGAAGGAGTTGGTGGGGTCCTACCATCTCTCTACCAATGCACCTAGAAGGGTCCTGCTCGCCATGAGACGCGAGAGCCCTGTACAGAATAGGCCAAACCTCACCTCGTCAATAATTTGTCGGATGCCATCAGGGAGCTCCATGTACCGCTCCCTCGCCGCGGTGGACCCATATTCGCGAGTGAAACGGGAGTCAACCTATGTGGGTAAGCAGGAATACAATGTGTAAGTGTTTAGAATGGGCAAAAATACAGTCTGTGAATGTGTTTAGAATTAGCAGAAATTCAGTGTGTGCAAGTGTTCAGAATGAGTAGAAATACAGTATGCATGTGTTCAGAATGAACAGAAATACAGTATGCATGTGTTCAGAACAAACAGAAGTACAGTGTGTGAATGTGTTCAGAATGAGCAGATGAAATATGGAGCAAAAGTGCGAGCTATGCAAGAAATGTAAAGTGCATTGCGGAAACTGTAAGAGTGTCATGTGTACCTCAGTGGCGTTATGAGACAGATGGGACTCTGGCTCCCGTAGCAGCAGGTCTGCGGGTGCACGCCGTGCGAATCCAGTGAAGTAGCGCACTGTGCTAGGTGGTAGCACATGTACCTCAGGATGGTACGTCGCTGGGTCGAATGGCCGGATCCTCGGCGGTAATGGAATGTGCTCGGGCTTCTCATCCATCCTCGGAGAACCCCCGTTGTGTGGCGCGTCATCTGCCATCTGAAAAGAAGGTGAAAAATGAGCAAAATGGGCAAAAGGTGCCAAAAGTCAACAAAAGGTGCCAAAAGTCAAAGAAAGTCAAAGCTCAGGGAAAGGCACCAAACTCAAGACAAACTTGTGGAAAACATACCTCAAATGGTGAATGTGGAGGAAAAAGCTCCGGAAACTAGTTTTGATCGGTTCAAAACAAAGAGAACCGAAGAGTCTTTGCGAATTAACTTCATGAGGGGCGTTGGAAAATGCATGTGGGGCATGGATCTAAGGAGGAAAAGTGTCTAGGAGCAAAGAGGAAGGGTTTTCGGCCTTGTGGGTGTGAGAAAAAGTGTTTGGAAGTTGAGTTTTTAAAGTTCCCCGTGTAAATGGACAAAACTGCCCTGAATCTGTTGCAACTGGCCGACCGGCCAGTTTTTGTGGCTGACCGGGCACTTGGGTGGCCGGCAGAAATGGCAAGTGGCCGGCATTGTCTAAAAGTCGCCGGCAGGTTTCCAATAGTCCCCTCTAAGTGTTTTTAGACTGTTTTGAGTCCTTGGTTCTCAAGAAAATGCAAGAATAGTCCATTTTTCAGCTCAAAGTGTCTCTGCGGAAGTTCAACTCATGTCTTCGATGCGTGACTCATCGTCAGCCGGCATGAACGCGGTGTATCCTTTTTGAAATACATCGTAACCCTTCCGAGAGGTAAATCGGAGGTTGCAACTGAGTTGGCCTTGTTAAAGCACGCATTTCTTTATTCAATGTTTCGCATTAAACATGCTATCAATGTTGCATTGCATATGCATCGTTGTCATTGAGCACATAATACGTTTAATACAGCGCATTGCGTTACCCATGTTTCTATGCTGCATAGAATATGTATGTCATGTTGTGTTGCATTGCGCATGCTCTTACATTCCTATAGAAGTTGTCCGTACGTGTTGCATTGTGTATGCATTCGGTGTTGCCTAGAACACGCTCCATGTTATGCTTCTATTTTGTTTTTGGCATAATGTGCATGAAACATGCCTTCCTAAGCATTGTATCATGGCTATTGATGTTGCATTGAATATGCATTTGTATTGCATTGTACTTGTCAAAGTTTCTTTCTTTTGCAAGCACGATATTGTATGTACGATTTATTCAGAGGAATTCTGGGTAGAACCATTCCTCTCCCTCATCCCGTTAGTTAGAGACATTCGGGTACGCCCGATGTCTACATTGGCATTCCGTTGGTCAGAAACACCCAGGTACGCCCGGTGTTTACACTGGCACCCTGTTGAAAGCGTTTGGGTCGTGTGCTCGGTGCTTCCCTTCCCTTTCTCACGTGTGATACGCTGAGAGGTGTTTTCCTTTCCCTCTCTCGCGTGTGATACGCTGAGAGGTGCTTTCCTTTCCCTCTCTCGCGTGTGATATACTGAGAGGTGTTTTGTTTAAGACTTCGGGTATTCTCGATAGTCGCTTTTAGCCTTTCTTGTGTGAGGCGCAGTGAAGATTGCATAATTTTCTTGCATCCTTTCTATTGAAAGGTGTGAGACTGCTGTAACTTGTTGGTTTGCTTAAAATATTGTATTTATTTTGCTTAAATGCTTCATTACAACCCTTTTTGCATAATCATAAGTTATGCTCTTACATCATGCATGTCATTTTCATCTTGCCCCTGCCTGCGGGCGCATCTATTTTGTTATCTTGTCTGTTTGTCTAAGTCTTCGGCCTTGTCAAAAATGGGTCGTCACTGGGCTTTGACATTCACTCTCGTCACTTCATGACTTCCGAGTTATGTCAAAAAGGGGCAACTGTAGACACCCCATTTTTGACCGACCTTAAGACTCAGACGTCATCATTTGTGCGCGCGATGATTGTGCATGTTTGCGCTCGTTTTGAGTGTCTGAAGTTCTTGGCTGAGTGCCTTGTCTTTGAGTCTTTTAACACTCTGTGTTTTGGCCTTGTTTTTGGGCCAAACCTTGATGCCTCTTGCCTGGGGGAGGGGAAGGCCTTGTCGGCCACTTATGGCACTTGCCGGCCACTTTTCTCCCTTATAGGCCACTTGAAGTGGTCGGTCGGCTAGGGGAGGTGGCCGGCCGGCCACCTTAAGTGGCTGACGGCCAATTTTTTCTTTTTTTAGATATTTTCAGATCTTTTGAGCCAGCTGTGGCTCACTGAGGCTCATCCTCCATACATGTGTATGGAAGGATGAAGCAAGCTTTTTGCTTGCTTTCCCTATATAAGGGGAGGTCCCTCCCCCTTTAGAGAGGTTCAGAAAATTTAGGAGCTAAATTTTACTGTCTCTAGAATTCTCTATCTCTCTCTATATTGTGCTATATTGTGCTTAGAAGTGAGTTTTCTTCACATATTTGCACTAAAACACCTAGTCAAACACCTTCACCTTGGAGCTGAGGTCCATTAAAGCTTGGTTTGAGGTCTTAGGCTTGGTTTTGGTTCAGAATTGTTGCTGAATTGTTGCTGTGCTTCAAGGGTAAGAACTTGTCTCTTTTAAACTTTGTTTTGATTAAGTGCTTGACCACCTTTGCATGCTATTTTAAGGCTGGTTTTAACCTCTTAAAAACTCTGATTTTAAGGCTTTAAAATGTTGGTTTGAGTCTTGTTTGGTTAAGGGGTGCTTTCATCTCTTGGCTCTTTGGCTTGTAAAGCCTTTTGAGCCACCTTTCTTAGCTTTTGGAATACCTTTTGTTTGGCCTTTCTATCACTGAAACTCAGAGGAATTTTAGTGGTAGAAAGTTGGTTTTTGAGGCTCAAAATATGAGGGGTTAGTCCCATCTCCTTGTATCTTGTTTGTATGCATAGATGGCTTAATAGTTGAGCATGTTTTTATACCACCTAATGACTTGATCTCAGCATGTTTTTGTGACTTTTTTGACATGCTATAACTCTGTTTTTGGTTGGTTGGAGCACCTCTTGTTTGCTTCTTACACTTGTAGTGCAATCATGCTTGCTAGCCTAGCTTACTTGATGTTTTAGCCTATCATTCTAGCATGTGTTGGCTCCACTTCAGCATGTTTTTGGCCTTTCTTTGACGTGCTTAAACTCTATTTTGAGTGGTCTTGGTCATATGTGCTTTGCTTTGTATAGCCGTAGTGTAAATGACCTTGACTAGCTTTGAGTTTCAAGGTCCTTAGCATGCTTTTCTTGAGTTGTTTGCATGATATGGCATCATTTAGCATGTGATTTCAGTGCATATAGTGTAGACATGTGTAGACACCCCATTTTTGACCGACCTTAAGACTCAGACGTCACCGATTGAGCGCTCGGTGATGTTGCATATTGTGCTCGTTCAGAAGTCTCAGAGTCGCGGCCGTGCGCCCTGCCTCCGGACTTCCGAACTCTCTTCTGTGCCTTGCCTCGGTTTGCGAACCGGACTTGGTTTTCTCTGTTTTCTTTCCTGAGGGGAGGGAGAGGTCTAGCAGATCATCGCTCGGTGGCCGTGGGCTACTTTTCGTGGCCGTACGCCATTTTGCCCATTTCGGAGCCCGGTTCCCGGTTTTCGGAGCCGGCAGGCCGTGTGCCTTGGTTCGGGACCACCCAACCATCTCTGATTCCTCCGGTTCTTGGCATGCATCTCATTTACTCCCTTTCGAGGGATACTGGGGTCTTAGATACCCACTTCGTGGCCGAATGCCACTTTCGGTGCTTACAGCCGGTTTTCGGGACCCCGACCTCGCGGTTTGGCCCCCGAGCATTCGTTTTGCATCGGTTTTTGTTCATTCTTGGCAGGTACCTCTGTTTCATCATAACAAGGGACACTGGGGTTTATATACCCCTTCGTGGCCGAATGCCACTTTCGGTGCTTACACAACCGTTTTTCGGGACCCCGAACCTCGCGGTTTGGCCCCCGAGCATTCGTTTTGCATCGGTTTTTGTTCTTCTTGGCAGGTACCTTTGTTTTCATCATATACGAGGACACTGGGGTCTTAGATACCCACTCGTGGCCGAATGCCACTTTTGGTGCTTAACCGCCTATTTTCGGACCCCGACTGCGTGTTTTGGTCCCCAAGCATTCGTTTTGCATCGGTTTTTGTTCATTTTTGGCAGGTACCTCTGTTTTATCCCCAGGAAGATCACTGGAGGGTGGGAGGCTAGCAATTGTCTTAGCAACCTGTTATGCTCTTCTGGCGCCCCTCCGGCGCCCGTTTTTCTCACTTCCGGGCTAATGTTGAACACCCTAGGGCCATTTTCTTCGAGCCGAAACCACATATTTGTGTTGTACACACATGAGAGGACCCTAAAAACACATGGCCGGCCATTAATTCTTCTTTTCATTTTTGAACCTCTTTGAAAGTGGATCCGGGAAGGAGAAAAGTCTGCGTGGCTTCACCGAAACGGCGTAACTCTTTGCACAAGAGGAATTAAAGTATGAGGCCACCATCGTTGGAAAGCTTACTCCTGGGGCTTCATTTTTCACTCAAGAATCTCCTAAGTTCAATTCCGGACGGAGGAGATATGGTTGATTGAAGTAAGGCATCACTCTGGTTGAATTGAAATCTGCGCGGCTTCACGGAAACGGGCATAACTTTTTGCACAGGAGGAATTTTGATGCAAGGTTTGTGCCATTGGAAAGCTAACTTCCGGGGCTTCAATTTGGACACTTGAATGGCCACATTTGGACTTCCCTAGCACCCACCGGCCAGCCTTCTGCCCGGTAGTTTTTTTAACTAGCTGGCCGGCCAGAAAATCTAGCCGGCCGGCCACCTGCAACTAAAGCACCTTTTTGCCCACCTTTTCTCCGATTTTCTTGCCTATATAGCTGGCCTCCTAGCTCTTGAAGAAGGGTTGGAAAATATCTCTTAAGGATATACATTGATATCTCTCCAAAACCTCCAAAATCCTTAAGTTTTGGCCTCATTTGTTCATGAACACCAAGCACTACCTTCACCACTTCCATTTCAGCAGCAAAGGAAGGTTTTTCAGTGGCTAAGAAGCAACAAACTCAAGTCAAGAAGCAAAGAAAGACTTGTCTTCAAGGGTAAGTCTCAAATCCCCTCTTTTACACACTTTCTTGCCTCATTTCTTAACCTTACTTGCTCACTGTTTTAAGCTCCGACCAATACTGAAAGTGGTCTTCTTTTGAGCTATTCTTGAGGTTTTTTTAAGGGCTCAACTCTGTTTGAGCCCTCCATCTTACACTTCTTTCAATATCCCTTATATGCCTTTATTTTGCATTGAATATTTGGCCTATGTGTGATTTGAATTGGAGCATCTCATGAACTGATATTGTGCTTATTTTGATCCCCTATTCAACATTTAAGAAAGGCTCAACCTTGTTTTCATGCTCCATGTGCCACTTGCTTTGAATCCATGTTTTGCTCTTGTTTTTGCATGAAAAATCTAGCTTATGAGTGATCTGTTTTCGAGCATGACATAAACTGTGAGTGGGCCTATTTTGAGCCTCTCTTCAACATTGAAGAAGGGCTCAACCCTGTTTGGCCTCTCTATCATGCACTTGCTTCACAATTCCTTCAATTTACCGTAAACTTGCATGATTTGTTTGACCTACATGAAGTCTGTTTTGGAACATGTCATGAACTGTGAGTGAGCTTATTTTGTGTCCCTCTACAATATTGTAGAAGGGATTAATCTTGTTTGGGGTCTCCATATTATACTTGCCTTTATATCTCTCTTTGACCCCATTTTGCATGCCTTTTTGAGCTTACCTAGCTTCTGTTTTCGGCCATCATCAGTACTGAAAATATCCATATTTTGTCCTTCTTGTCATATCTCATTGAGGGTCTTTGTTGGTTTGATGAATGTTTGGGGTACTTCATGTTATAGCCTTATGTACCCTCAATCTTGCATGGCATTTTTAGCATGTTTGCATACTGAGTTGGGGGATTTCATCCACTGTAAATGTTCATATTTTTAGTCCCTCATCAGTGTTGTAGAAGGGTACTTTTCCATTTGGGCATCGCATGTATCACTTGCTTCAATACCCCTCTCTTGGCCCGTATTTTCGCATGCTATTGTTGCCCTATCTATGCTTGCACTTTGGCCTTGTTCTAGACTGAAAAATGCTATTTTTGGGGCTTCCTTGCTACTGTTTTTCATGTCATGTACCAATTACGCATGTTTAGTGTGGCTGTAGGCCATTTCGGATGCTTAATATCGCATTTCGGGACCATTCCGTGCATTCGGTGTCATTTCCCCGCCTTTCGGGACTGTTTTGCATCATTTGTGAGTGCTGGAAATTCATTTGCATGCTTGCATATCATTTCCATGCCATTTCATGCCTTACGGCCATTACCTCGGTTTGCGTGCCCGTGTGCACGCATTTCGAGGCGCTTTTTTTATCCGACGGCCTCCTGTGTGAGTGTAGCTGAGGCTCTCTCATGTTGGTGCAAGTCCATTTCACATTCTGTATGTCATTTTAATCCCATCACATTGCGTATGTCATCGCCTCGGTTTGCATGCCCGCGTGCACGCATTTCGAGGCGCCCCATTTTCATCCGACTGCCTCTCATGTGAGTGTGGCTGAGGTCCTCTCATGTTAGTATAAGTCCATTTCGCATTTTGTATGTCATTTCATGCTTTAATGCATCGCCTTGGTTTGCGCGCCCGTGGGCACGCATTTCGAGGCACTTCATTTTTATCTGACGGCCTCTTATGTGAGTGTGGCTGAGGCTCTCTCATGTTAGTGTAAGCCCATATTGCATCGCATATCTCATTTTAGTCCTGTTGCATTCCGTATGTCATTTCCTCGGTTTGCGTGCCCGTGGGCACGCATTTCGAGACATCTCATTTTATTCTCATTGAATATCATATCCCATGTCATTTCATGCCTTAGGGCCATCGCCTCGATTTGCGCGCCCGTGTGCACGCATTTCGAGGCACTTCTTTTTATCCGACGGCCTCTTATGTGAGTAGGGCTGAGGTCCTCTCATGTTAGTGTAAGTCCAATTGCATTGCGTATGCCATTTTATGCCTTAGAATCATTTCCTCGGTTTGCGTGCCCGCGTGCATGCATTTCGAGGCATCTCATTTTCATAGCATTGTGTATGTTAGAATTGTATTTTGGTTGCATTCATGCATATCATGCATATTGCATCGTGTTCGGGATAGGAGTTAGCCCGGGCACGGGAAACGAGGCACGTTTCGTACTCCGAGCGACGGAACGGGTCTCAATTCCCAAGTCACCGACGCTCCGGATTACCCATGATGGAGTTAGGTTTTGTTGTAGCATTCATCTGCATTCACCCTATATTGAGTTGTGCAATCCGACTCCTCGGCCATCATGCATCGATATGCGTGATTGGTGGCACGAGGATCGAGGCATGCATATATTTGTGAAATACATTGCTATGCCCCTTTTCTGCTCTCTGTTGCAGCAAAATGAAGAATCAGCAACTTTTCGGAGTCTGGCACGCATTTCGAGGAACATTGCAAACAGAGGCTAATCGGGGCATCCCAGTGGATTTCTGCGCAAGGCAGCCCAGCATACATCATTCATCAGAGTCGAGGCAGCCCCTGGCTTGCATGCCGGTTTACAGCTTTCTTAGTTTAATTTGTTAAGTAATTAAGAATTTGTATATTATTCGGACTGTATATTTGGGACTGTATTATTCATTCAGACCCTCTGTGCGAGGGCATAATTGTAATAAGTGTGGGTGAGTGTGATGTATGTCTTCCAACCCCCATTTCTTTCTCCCTTTTATTTACCCGCTTACGATGGTTAGAATTAGGGCATGTTTCAATTAGCATACAGTATGATAGCATGTTTGCATTCATTCATCTGTTTTGCATGCACCGGGCTCGGCGCATCATACGAACTGCATTTGTATTTCAATTCCAAATTGAGTACTTGATAGCTATAGCATTTCATATGCCATGTTTAGAATAGCCGAGCCTGCTATAGTTGCATCTTCGCATGCGTTGCATTAGGCATTTCTGTATAAATTAGGATCATGCATGATTGCTAATCGGTTTTCTATCTTGGCTTGGAGTACTCGGTGAGTTTTATGCTTTAGCATCCTTGCATGCGTGTGAGTGTTGCCATGAATAGCATGCTTGCCATGAGGCTAACTGCTTATGTGATATAACTGCCTGAATGCCTGTGGGTGAAGGTTGGGTTATTTGGAGTGGAACAAATCATTGACTGTTTGTTTTAAGCCCACTAGATAGTGGCAAAATCATGTTTTTCTAAGCCCACCTGAGGGTGGCAAATCCGCGTCTTAGCCTACCTGCGAGTAGCACCATCAAACCATTTTCAAAAAAACAAACATGAAATGTTTTGTTCCAATTCAGGCGACTCAGTCTATACTTATTTGATGCGAGCATCACATAGTAACCTAGGCTAATAATCGGAATAAGAACTCACAATGTTTTCAAAATAAGATATCATGGTTAGTAGAGGCCGGTCTTTGACCGGGCGAGCGGGGGTGCTCACGAAGTGACTTCCCCAATCGTACCGAAGTTCCCGAGCCGAGGCAACTTTGGTGATGACGGACACGTGGCCTTTGGCACCGAGTCAGGGTTTCCTAAATTTCCCATTTTAAAAAATATTAGGTGGCGACTCTGTATCTGGCAAAGCAGTCCATGTTTGGCACTTCTTTCAAAAATCTGTTTTCCAAAACGATTTGCCGGATTTGGACTCTTTGGTTCAAGATTACGAACCGTGACACAAATCGAGTCCGAGCTGTAGCGAGGTCCCCCGCGGGCTTGTTACAACATGCTCTCACATATTCTACTCTTTCATCGCTTTGGAGAGTTGTGCTCTATGCCTTGCTTGTGAGCCTATATGCCAACATGTTTTTCTTGCTATTCGAGCTTCAATTTCAGCATGTTGTAGTCTCTGATTTGGCATGATTAAGCTCTGTCCAGAGCTGGTTTGGTTGTTTATGCTTGATATTACATGCTTCTAGAGTGATGCTCTTTACTAGCTTAATGTATTTGGCTTTTGAGCATGTCTTGTATGAATTGTTTGCTTGATTTAGTGTCTTGAGCATGTTATTTCAGCTTTGAAAATCTGTCACCTCCCTCATTTCTTTTTATATTTTTTTATTTTCTTTGAGAGTTGGTTGGCGTTGAGATTGTGTTTAAGCTTGGGATTGAGGCTTATGCTTAGATGGCTTTAACTCTCTCTTAAGGGTTCCTCCTAGTCAAAGGCATGGTCTCTCCTATGCCTTAAACCATTCTTTTAGTTGACCTCCTCTCCTTAGAGGACTTGCACATTGGACTTAACATTAAAGAATAGTTTGGTAAAGTTAAAATGAGTAAACAAGAATTGAGGCAAAGTAAAACATGCCAAGATAACATAAGTGTGTTGCATTGCATGTGTTTGCATCGGACGTTAATCCGAACATAAGAAATGTGGCACGTTTCATACTCAAAGTGATGAAACGTGTTGCGTTTCTTGGTCATTGTCACCCTTTATCATGCATGATAGGATGATGACATTTTGAGTCTTATGTGCGCATTTACTAAGCTTGTACAAGCTTGGTTATTCGGCCATCATGCATCGAGATGCTTAATTGGTGGCTTGAGAGCCAAGTACCACACTCCTTTGAGCTTGAGACATGATGAGGAGGGTGGTAGTACATACATTTCTTGCCAAATACATTGTCTTGGCTCTGTTGCTCTCTGTTGCAGCAAAGGCAGAATTCTGGAAAGTGAGGTGGCTGGCCGGCCACTTGCACTAGCCTACCGACCACTTGCACTGGCCGGCCGACCAGTTGAGGTAGCCTACTGACCAGTTGAGGTGGCCAGCTGGCCACGTTCAGGGAAAATTGTCCAAAGTGTTCCTGTGATGGAGCAGAGCAATCTGGAAGTTCATATGATGTTCTGAGATCACCGCGAGTGCAAACAGAGGCAACTCACGGCAAGGCAATGCATTTTCGAGCGAAGCAAACCGAGCATGCATGTCTCCCTCCCCCTCGAGGCCATTTTACTGCTCTACTTAGCTAGTTAATTTACCGGTTTTGTAATTAATTAGTTAATGTGTTTAGCTAATTTAATTCATCTTTGTAAGATTCTAATTAGCTTAGATTAGCTAGTTATTCAATTTCATTTGGTTTGTAATAATTAATTAGCTAAGTTAGTTAATTAGTTGTTTTGTAATAGTTAGCTTAGCTTAGTGTAGCTAGTTAGCTTATTTATTCGGACCCTCCTTCGAGAGGGCGCAATATTGTAATAAGGGTGCGTGTGTGTGTGCATGTCTTCCAACCCCATTTCTTTCTCCCTTTTACTTACCATTTTCGATGGTTAGTTTTAGGGAATTTTTCAATTAGCATACCTTATGCTTGCCTGCGTGCATCATTCATTTTGTCTTGCATGCACCGGGCTCGGCGCATCATTCAAACTGTATCGTATTTCAATATCTATTTGAATATGTGTATCAATTGTTGCATTCACATGCCATCTTAGATAGCTGAGCCTATTTAGTTGTATTTTTGCATGTGTTGCATTAGGCATCTTGCATAGTTAGGATCATGAATATTTCTAACAAGCTTTTTGTTTTGACTCGGAGTACACTGTAAGTGTTTACGCTTTAGCATACTTACATGAGTGTGAGTGTTGCCATGATAGCATGCTTGCCATGAGGCTATTTGCTTAAGTGCTTAATTGCATGAATGCCTGTGGGTGAAGGCTTGATTGCCTGAATTGGAACAACTAGATGATTGTGAGTTTTAAGCCCGCTTTGCGAAGTGGCAACATCATGTTTTAAGTCCACTTGAGGGTGGCAAATCTGCTTTAGCCTACTTGCGAGTAGCACTTTCAAACCATTTTCGAAAACAAACATGGGTTGTTTTGTTCCAATTCTCGTAATTGAGTCTATACTTGTATGTTGTGCACATCACATAGTAAGTTACCTAAAATAACCGGAATAAGAATACATGAGGCTTTTAAAACAACATATCGTGCTTAGTAGAGGCCGATCCTATTGCATGACCTTCCCCTCTCGTACCCAAGTTCCCAAGCCGAGGCAACTTTGGTGATGACGGACACGTGGCCTTTGGCACGAGTCAAGGTTTCCTAAATTTCCCAAAAACAAAAACATTTAGGTGGTGACTCTGTAATCTGGCAAAGCAGTCCATGTTTGGCGCTTTTTCATTCAAAATCGATTTTTCAAAACGATTTGCCAGATTTAGTCTCTTTGGTGTTTATCAGTTTCACATTGCACTTTGTGAGATTAGATTTAGAATCGTGATAGTAGTCCGAACTGTAGTAAGACCAATTCGCGCCTTCTACGAAAGGGGTGTGCAAAGAAAGTCGGGTCTACAATCTCCTTTTGCTGCATTCACATCTGCTTCATCTGCATCTTCTCAAACTTCTCAAGCATATTTTTGTTGCTCTTCATCATCTGCAGCTTCACCTAATTGGTATTTCAGACTTGGTCATCTTTCATCTAAGAAGCTTTATTATATTATTTCTCATAATCATCTAGGTTCTAAGCTTTTGTCTAATAATGGCTCTAGTTTGTGTGAATATTGTTATGTTTCAAAGAGCCATAGATTGCCTTTTCATTTGTCTAACTTTACTGTTAATAAGCCTTTAGCTCTGATCCATACAGATGTTTGGGGCCCTTTTGCTTCCTCTGTTTCAGGCTTTAAGTACTATGTGCTTTTTATTGATGATTTTAGCAAATTTACTTGGCTTTTTCCTCTTCATTATAAGAGTGAAGTTTTCACTAAATTTCTTGAATTTAAAGCATTTGTTGAGACACAATTTCACACTACTCTTCAGATTCTTAGAAGTGATAATGGAGGAGAATATCTAAGTACACCATTTCAAACTTTTCTCAAAAGTAAAGGCATTGATCACCAATTAACTTGTCTACATACACCTTCACAAAATGGTGTAGCTGAAAGGAAACATAGGCATCTCATTGAAACTATTATTACTCTCATGCATCATTCTTCTCTTCCTTTGATTTATTGGTTTGATGCTCTTGCAACTGCTGTCTATTTGATCAATAGACATCCTACTCTCAAGCTTAAAAATCTTACTCCCTATGAGGTCTTATTCAAACACAAACCTGATTATATGCTCTTGAGATCCTTTAGGTGTAGATGCTATCCTTGGCTCAAACCATACACCACTAATAAGCTTCAGCCTAGATCTCTTGCATGTGTCTTTCTTGGTTATCAACCTTCCATCAAAGGTTATAGGTATCTTGATCCCATCACAGGCAAAATGACATTTCCAGACATATGGTGTTTGATGAGTTTTCTTTTCTTTTCCAACTTTTTCAAAACTATTTTCCTCTACTACTGCTGCTTCTCTACAGCAGTTTTTATGATCTTCTCCTTTCTCCTCATCCCACACTGCAACTAACTCAGCAGCTCAACCAGTTTCCTCTCCTACTGTTGTTCCTCAGTCAACAGCCCAGCCACCAGTTTCCTCTCCTACTGCTGTCCTTCACTCAGCCCAGCCAGCTTCTTCTTCTGCTGCTGAAACTCACTTAGCAACTCAACCAATCTCTTCAATTTATGTTCCTCTTCTATCCACAGCCCCTTCTGATCAGATTCCTATTTCTAAAATTTCTATTGATCTTCCCTGTATTCCTTCCAATGCTTATCCTATGATTACAAATCTAAATCAACTTTTTTTCATTCTTCTCTCACTGCTTGTCTTTCTTCTTCTCCTAATCAGTCTGAACCACAAACTTATCAGCAAGTAACTTCTTCCTCTATTTAGAAGACTGCTATGCTTGAAGAATTTTGAAGCATTACAAAAACAAGGCACTTGGTCTTTGGTTGATCTTCTACCTGGAAAACAAGCCATAGGATGCAAATGGGTTTATAGAATGAAGAAGAATTCAGATGGTACTATAGCAAGATATAAGGCTAGGCTAGTTGCCAAGGGCTTTCTTCAAACTGAAGAGGTGGACTATCATGAGACTTTTAGTCCTGTGGCTAAGCAACAAACTATCATAATTCTTTTATGTCTTGCTCAACATTTTGATTGGCCAATTAAGCAGCTTGACATATCTAATGCCTTTCTCCATGGTGTTCTTGAAGAAGAAGTCTATATGGTCCAACCTCAAGGTTTTGTTCAACCTAATCAACCTCAACTTATTTGCAAGTTACACAAGGCCCTCTATGGTTTAAAGCAAGCTCCTAGGGCTTGGTTCTCTACCTTCTCCAACTTTCTTCTCACTCATAAATTTGTTCAAAGCCATTGTGACTCTTCTCTTTTTATCAAGAAAACTTCTATTGCTGTTACCATTCTTCTCATCTATGTAGATGACATTCTTCTCACAGGAAGTGATCCTCTCTATATTAACTCTCTCATTACTCAAATGCATACAACCTTTTCCATGAAGGAGCTTGGCTTTGTCAATTATTTCTTGGGTATCTCTGTCACCAAAATTGCTTCTGGTTATGTCCTTTCTTAGCAAAAATATGCCTCAGATTTGTTGGCCAAGGCTAGTATGAGTGACTGCAAATCTTACTCTCTCCCAATGGCTACTAAGTCCATTTCTAGTTCTCTTACTACAGTAGATGATTGTCCATTTTCTCAGCCAGCTTTGTACAGAAGTTTGGTAGGAGCACTTCAATATCTTACCCTTACCAGACCAGATTTAGCTTTTGTGGTTAATCATCTTTGTTACTCAGATTAGGCAGGTAATGTCCTTGATCGAAGGTCCACCACTAGCTACTGTGTCTATCTTGGTCCTAACCTTATCTCTTAGTCTGCCAAGAAACAACCAACTGTATCTAGATCATCTTCTGAGGCTGAATATAGAGGTTTAGCACAAACTTCAGTCGAACTTTGTTGGATTGGGATGTTGCTTGCTGAACTTCATATCTCTGTTCCTGTGCCTACCCTATGGTGTGACAACTTATCTTCCATAGCTATGAGTAACAACCCTGTTTTTCACGCCCTTACTAAACACATTGAGGTCGATAATCACTTTGTTCACGAAAGAGTTGCCTCCAAGAAGCTTCATATCTGTCTTATCCCCACTTCTGATCAGATTGCTAATGTGTTTACTAAGCCACTATCTGTGGCTCGATTTCAATATCTTCAGCACCAGCTCAATGTCCTTCCCAGTCCATTGAGCTTGAGGGGGTATGATAAGCAACATGATAAGCCACAGCTATCGTAGCCCACACAGCAGCAGCAACAGCAGCTATCAGACTCTTCAGCTCATGCTCAAGCTGCAACTGATACAGCTCAAGCTCCAACAGTTGCACGTATGGCCAAAGTCACACATATGTAATAATCTACAGCTGTATAAGTTGTTAGTTTGTTAGAGGTTAACTGTTCAATGTTAACTACAGTTTAGTTAAGTAGTTAGATTTAAGGTTAGACAGTTATGGTTAGGATTCATTGAAGTGTATAAATATATCTTCACTCTGTAACAATTCATTCATTGAATACAAAATATATTCATATTCATTCTCTTTACTATTTTGTATATGTTACGATTTTTTATTAATTAAAAATATCATAAAAAGTACTGTTCAAGATTCTTTGAGACCTTAGACTAAATATCAAAATAAAACTTTATCTTTCTAAATTTTTAAACATTTGGGACTTTCAACAATAAATTTTTTAAAAACTTTTACGAAGATCTTAGGCGATAGGTTAACCAGCTTAATGGTTAGGTTATTTCTACATATAAATAATGTCACATAATATTTCGAAAATATGTTCAAATTTTCTTTGGATTTCTATTTTCTTGAGTTAGCCATTCGACTTAAAAGAACAGTTTAGGCTTGACGGGCCCATTTTGGAAGCAACTTTGATAATTCGAATTGTTTGCTTTTTAAGATCCATTGAATATAATATTTATGCAAACAATTAAGATGATCGGATATTGATAATTATACGTTTGAATCACATTATATTGCAAAAAATTAATAGTTATTCTTGAAATTATATATGTCGCCTATTTTTTTAAGACAAATATGATTTAACATATAATTACCGATATTCAATCATTGCAATTTTTGCCTCAAATATTCTATTGAACGAGTCTCAAAAAATGAATAATTCAAATCATTGACCCACTAAGCTCAACTGCCAACTTGACAGAATCCAAATTTATTTTCTTGTTGGACGCTAAGAAAAAAATGAAGTCTCCATATCTCAAGGATTTGAATTTAATGTAGCTTCTACTAGGTGAAGCCTATAGACATTTGGAAAAATTTACAATTATTATTATTTTTTGTTTGTTCACTAAAGAACCCCGTAGAAGTACTCTAAGAGCATTTCCAATAACCTGAAAATTTTGACAATCTACTCAATGCATAAGAGCATCTCCAATGGCACTGTCAAAGGAGTTGCCAAAGTCATAATTTAGCAAGAGTGTAAAAAAATGGGTCTCCAGTGGCTTGCTATTTCTCCTACTAAACATAGCAAATGCCATTTCTGTTGTCAAATTTGATAACAGAAATGTCATTTGCCAAACATGCCATATCATCAAAAATAACTGATTTTAGTTCCAAAGATCAATTTATCCTCTCCCAGTAAAGCATCCCAAAATATTTGAAGGTATTTTTTAAACGAAATTCACTATTTTTTTTTTCAAACACAATTCATTTATTTATTATAGCATCTGTTCCTTAAATTTTTTTTCTCAAAATAAATTTCACCAATTTCTGCATTTCCCAAACACAAATTTCACAAATTCAAAATGATCAGTCAAGAATTTGTTTTACAAATTTCACAAATGTTTGGAAGAATCAGTCAATAACAAATTTTAGAATTATCAGTCAATACAAATTTCACAAATTTATATAAATTTCTGAAGTAATCTAGTTTGAATTTGTAAGATAAATACCTGGATTCCAGTATGATTTCGGAGAGAGAGAGAGAGACAGACAGACATAAATGTGTCTTGGAAGGATGATTCCAAGGAGAAGATGATTCCAGGAAGAAATAGAAAGATAGGAGATATGGATATTTCAAAATCAACAAATAGCTTGATCAAAAAGAAGAAAATGATTCCAGCCAAGAGATGTGTTGTCTTCAGAGAGAGAGAGAAAGATGCTCAGCCTACTTTGATGAAAATGAAGATGAGAAAGAGATAATGGTACGTTGTCTTGGAAGGATGATTTTAGAGAATTAATCTCAACCATTGGTTTAGGGTATATGTGGAAGATGACGATTTTGCCTTGGAAATAAAGAGCCGTTGGGCTATGTGTGAATTAAAAAAAAATTAAGCCTAATGTAATGTAATGATATATATTTTTTTTGGTAGTGATATATTTTTTAGTTCGATGAATTATATTTAATTTTTTTTTCAATTTTTCAATATTTTTCATTTTTTATATTTGTTTAGTTGGGAATAATATAAATATATAATTTTTTTTAGAAATAGTTAAAAAAATGTCACAAAAAAAAAAAAAAAAAAACTAAAAATCTATATTCAAACAACACTTACAAACTTGGAGGGAAAGTTGGTTGAGATTTGCTAAAATAGCAAGTGACCATTGGAACACTATTGCTATAATTTGACAAAATAATACTATTCATTGTCAAATTATAATAATAGCAATACTATTTTAACAAACACCACTGAGATGCTCTAACAATGTCAAATTATAGCAGCTACAATAAAAAGCTGCATTTTTGGTTCAAATTGCTATATTACAGCCACAACAATTCTTTTTTTGGTCCAGAAGCTCTGGCTTTTGGAATATAGCAAGGGATGTCATTTGACTTGAAGATTTGCGGCTCAGCCTGGCTCCGACCTGTTAGACTTTTACCCAGTCTAGATTCATATCTCAAGTGGGCCGGCCCAATTGAAATAAGATTTGGGTTAGATCTAGGCCTAGGAACCTCTGTCCGTCCTCAAGCAAATAGAAATGGGGTTTTGTTTACACTAGTTCTCGAAAAACTATCTTACAATGGGACAAGTTTCTTTCAGTCTATAGTTTGTGGATTGGAGAATATTGTTCAAGTTTGTAGGGCCTATTATGGGTCTTACTTCAATGGTTTAAATTATTCATTTTTAGGTCATAGTGTTCAGATCATTCATGAAAAAATTAAATCAATAAAATAACTGTAACCATGTTATTTCAGGATATTCACTTGATCTTTTACATAAATGATTTACATGTGATCTAAGAAATTATTGATTCAGATCATTGATTTGGGACTTGCGGTTGGCCTCATGAGCCTGAACAACTCTGTCCAGTATACATGGAGAGAAACTGTTCCCCTTACACAAATACCATGCATTGTTAGTGATTAAAATATATATATATATATATATATAAGATGAAGGAATACCCACAAAAAGACCAAATTTAGGCTATTCAGCTGCCCACCCAAGTCAAGCCCATTGAGAAGGGCTTGGGATGAACATTTTGGCCTAGGCCAGATTTGGTCGGAACCTGTGAGGAAAAGTCCATTGGGCTTAGCCCATGGGTGGACTTGGATTGCATTTTCGCTGGTTGGCCTAGATCGGCTCAATGTCTAGGCTTAGTATAATAATTTTTTAAATTTGGATTGTAGCTTACGCCTCTGTTTGGGAAATGGGTTGGCTTTTTGATTTTTTAGCTTTTTTGGTTATTTTAGTCTGGGGTTAAAAAGTCTGGTTTGGGAAGGACTTTGAGTTGTGATTGGGAGCCCGAAAACGGGCGCCCCGAATGCCCCTAATCGACGAAACGACGTCGTTTCGTAGTTTTTTTTTTTCCATTTCAGAAGAAGAGAAACAGAAGGAGGAGGAAGAAGAGAAGAGAAGAAGAAGCGAAGGGGAGGGGGGGAGGGGGAGGGGAGGGGAGGGGAAGAGAAGGGAGGGGAGGGGAGAGGAGAGAGGGGAGAGGGCCAACAAACTAGCGCTGGAGGCGGCAGGCGGGCGGAGGAGGAGCTGCCGGAGGCGGGCGGCGGAGGCGAGGCGACGCTGCTGCGATACGACGCTGCGACGCGACGCTGGGCGACGCCGGACGACGAGCTTTGAGCTGCTGCGAGGCGACGCCGAGCGACAAGCTTCTTCCCCTCCTTCTCTCTCTCCTCTCTCTCCCTGCTCTCTCTCTCTCTTTCTCTCTCTCTCGGGGCATTCGGGGCGGGGGGATTCGGGCACAAAAACATTACTCGAAGGACTTTTTGGCTCTTTTGGCTTTTTGACTTTTTGGTAAGGTGTGTTCATGGTAAATGACCAAAATGCCCTTGAAGTGATTTGAATTCTGTCAACTCCTTGAAGAAATGCTCCACGTCAGCGTCATTGGAAAATTTTATTTTATTGTTATTTTTTATTTATTTATTTATTTATTTTATGAGCTGTTTTGGGATTAGGGGTATCTCTATGGTTAATTTTTATTTATTTAATTATTTATGTTTTTGTCATTTTTCTTTTTCTATACATTAATTTGTTCTTTTTCTTTAATGTTCTTTTATTTCTTATTTATTTTTATTGGTATACAATAATTTGTTTTTATTTTTCAAAAATGAATTTTCATGTGTTTTATTTATTTGTAAATTACGTGGCAAATGCTAATTTCCGTTTTTATGTTTTTAATTTTTATTTTTTTGGATGAGGCGTATTTTTGTGGTTCTTTTTTTTTTAAATTTACGGTTTTGTCATTTTTTTTTATTTATTTCTATACATTAATTTGTTTTTATTTGTCAAAAATGAGTTTTCATGTGTTTTATCTATTTGTAAATTACGTGGCAAATGCTAATTTGTGGGCAGGCGTATTTTTGTGGTTCTTTTTTTTTAAAATTTACGTTTTTGTCATTTTCATTTTTATTGGTATACATTAATTTGTTTTTACTTTTTGAAAAATGGGTTTTCATGTGTTGTATTTATTTTTAAATTACGTGGCAAATACAAATTATGTTATTTTTTTATTTCAGTTCTTTTTTCCTTTTCCTTTTTCCTTTTTCTTTTTCCTTTTTCCTTTTTCCCTTTTCAATTTCTTTTTATTTGTATACATTAATTTGTTTTTAGTTTATAAAATTTGTATTCCATGTGTTGGCTTTAATTTATGATGTCAAAAATCATAATCTACTGTAATTTTTTATGATAATTTTTCATAAAAGTCTTGGTTGTTTGTGGTTTTAAACTGTTTTATTTCATGTTTTTAATGGACGTGGCACATGATAAATTTTGAATTCATTTTTTTTTATTTTTCTTATTTGTTTGACGTTGTTTTTTTTTTCCCCGTCTACGGCTTTTTCTGTTGTTTTTAGTTTTTCAAAGTTAGGCACGTCACCAACTGAAAGGGATTATATTTCCGTGTAAACACATACATATTGTACATGATAATATATTGGAATACAGTCTGCTCCACGTGTGTTACCAATGTTAGAACCCTACGAAAATTAGGTGGACTATTATATATTTCTTAACGTTCCGTTATTACGCAAGTAACATAACTTGTCGCGTATGCGAAGGCGCACCAATGCCATATGCGAGCCCTCATCCCCAACCATTAAACCATCCTCGTCATGTTCAACTTCTGGTATGGCATTTACTATTGTCATAGCCTCTTCCTCGTCACAGATTGGGTGAACAGTTGTTGGATTACCTATGTTTCGCCGTATATAATTATGTAATGCCATTGACGCACCTACTAACAGAACTTGCACATTTGCAAAGTCATACTGAGGCATGTCTCGAATAAACCCCCATCGATTTTTCCAGGCACCGAAAGTGCGTTCCACCACACTACGTAACGACGAGTGAACTTTGTTAAATAATTCCCTTGGCGTGTTTGCCGTCCTATTCCGTTGAGTACGTCGGAATTCTTATTGGTGGTAACGGCTGCCTCTGAATGGTGCTAGGTAACCTATCCGGTTTGGATAGCCAGAATCGACAAGATAATATTTTCTTGCAGATAGGACAACAATGTATGACACCAAAAACAAACATTGTGCTTCATTTTTAAGTAACGCTGTTTGACAAAAAATGATAGCCCCATCAATTCAGAATTCATGGCACTGTGTTACCTTCTTCAGGATGTGGAAATGGGACATTGTCATTTGTTAGTATCTTGTTGAAGATGCGACTATCATGCATACATCCTTCCCATCCGCACGAAATGAAGATGAAACACATGTCAAAATCGCACGCGGCCATGATATTTTGCGTATGACAATATTTCCTACCGAAATATGTTGCCACATCTGGCCCCGTAACCCATGCACTTACATGTGTTCCATCTATTGCTCCAATACAGTCCTGCCAACAACCCAATTGTATTGTTACTCCTACGGGTACATGTAATGGTTATTTTCATACTTCACGTCCACTTAATAATAAACACAAAATAACTGGACTTCGCACAAATAACTGGGTAATGTGTTTCAGTAGTACCTTGAACGGTAGGTATTTCCATTTAGACCGCACGTATGGATGTATACGATGCTGACTATATGTGGGCCGGCAATGAACAATAGTGAACTCTTTTATAGAAGCTACTACGTTATGCACGTGCTGAGACACAGTCTCCCCCGAATGTTAGAACCGTTCTTGGATTTCTTGATTTTGCTTCCCTTTCAACACGTGGATAAACATTGCAACGCTTTCTTAAATAGCTAAGCCATGTGGACGTTGCGGTACTTGTAACCCAAAATCATTTACTAATGTCTCACACAAAGCGGCAAAAACTTCCTTCGGCATGCAAACATTTTCCTCAAATCGACCCATATGGCCCGCATATAGTTCGGATATCCATGCATTCCTAGTTAGTATAGAAGTGCGACATGGCGTTTTAGCCATGTGTTTTTCGTACCACTCTGTGACATATTGGCATGCTTGTAGAAATGTCCAATTGTGTTCTTGTTGCAGCTGTACGGCCATTCCATTAAGCACTTCCCTTAACTCGTCATTGTTGCTTCCATCCCAAGGATTCATCACGTCTTTGTTGTTGCGAAACCTACAAGAGGGCACTGTTTCAATCAGTTTGCGCATGATGCATGGACTCAAATGTAATAACATTTTCCAATTACAGCATAAGCCAACATTATTTTTAATGTTAAAAAATGCCGTCACCAATGTCATGACTACCGCATAATGAAATGAATTAAACAAATAGTGAACCTGGTTGTTATCTTGAGCAAGGGGACAATTAACACAGCATAAGCCATTGCTAACACAACCACAAAAGATGACGTCAAACTAACGTAACAGTTTCCCAAACACAACATTTAATTCAAACACAACCATTATATTCTATTCCAAAAAAACACACAACCATTCAGACATCACGTCTAAGACAAACATGCAAACCATTACTAAACCATAGCTAGCAAAAAAAAAAAAAAAACATCGTACAAGCTTTAAACATGCAGACACAACCATCCTGTTTTAGTACAGTTCCAACAATAACATAAGTAAAATTTTTCCAAAGCAAGAGAAGGGCAGGCATCTTCAGCATTAATAACACGGCTATATCACATCCGGCGAGCCCCAAAAAGGTTCGCAAACGGCGTCGACGTAGTACACTGGAGCTGCTTCTGTGTAAGCCACCCTATAATGTGGTCGTCATCAGGCTGGCATATCATCACCTCCCGGTAATCTGCGTTATCCATAAGTGTCGAGGCGAAATGAAATAGCGGTGTACCAATAAGGGATGGAATAGTCGTCAGGTGATGCATACACTCCGAGATAGTGTACAGCGATTTGTTACCTGTGAGGTGCCTCACCGTGACCTGCTGATTCTTGGTACGCACCACATCTGTTAGATTGTTCAGGCTTTCCGCAATAACTGACGCTCCACTTGTTGGCTTCTTCGACTTTGAAACACTTGTTGATGGCGTCTTTCTCTTTTTTCCCTTTTCAATCGGAATAGGTTCCTGTGATAACCCTGCTCCATATTATGCTAATTAATCCTAATTTTGATTGTGATTATGTGCTTGTAATGATTTTGAGTTCCATTTATATGAATATATTTGATTTTGAATTTCTATCTGTTCTCCGTAGGAAAATCTATTTGACTTTCTGCTTTGGAATTTAAATTGAAGGCCTTATCGGCCACAGAAACCAAAATTGACTACGTCATTGTGATTGGCATAATTTTTAGAGCCTATGGTGAAATTTAATTGAAAATTGATTCAGATTAGATTAATTAGATTAAATTAATTTAATAGTGCTTAATTAATTAGTGTTAATGGAATTTGATTAAGTGGCGCTATAAAAGGGCCATTATACACTCAATTCCTCTCTTTTTATTCAATGTGGTTGAGATAACTCTAAGGAAAGAGAGAGAGGTCGGCTAGAGAGGGAGAGAGGGGAAACAATTGGAGATTTGAGCAAGAAGCTTGGAAATCTTGAAGATTAACTCAAGAATTAACCATAATTTGGAGGAGTTGAAGCTCTTCGGTGAGTGATCAACTCTTAATTTATGAGTTGAATATGTAATTTTGTGAATTCAGGTGGTATGGTAGCTCATGGAAAAGGTTGAGTTGAATATGAAGTTAGAATGCACATGCATGCATGAAATTACTATGAATCACCATGAAATTGCATAAGCTAGCATGAATAATGTTGAACATGGAGAATTGGGCACCAATCTTCACATGCATGCATAATTTTCATGGGTTTCATTATAATAAGTGTCAATTGTATGATGTGAAATAGAAATGAAGTCAAAAATTGACATGCATGTTTGATTGTGGAAGATATGGAGCTTATATGAGGGTTGAATGCATGAGCCTTGCTTATACAAAAGAAATGTAGATTAATTTTGAAGATTGGACCATGATTTTGAGCAATTGGCCTTATATTGTTTGTATACTCATGATATATAACGTGTTTCCCTATTTTTGGTACCTTAATTCGAGCTTTGGAGCCTTTGAATATCAAGTTTGAGCCTCAAGAACAATTATGGATTTTCCAGAATTTGACATGTCTGCTCGAGCGGGGAAAGTGCTGCTCGAGCGGGAAATACGAGCTCCCAGAAGTTTTGCAGACATGGGTGTCTGTTCGAGCGGAGATATTCACACTCGAGCGGGGTGTCATGTAGTGAGACCTTCAGCTCGAGCGTCCGAATCTACGCTTGAGCGTAAAAATGAGGCAACCAGCATTTTTGCAGACCATGAGGGTCCGCTCGAGCAGCAGAACCCATGCTCGAGCGGGGACCCCTGTTTTAGAAATTTTCTAAAAGTGTTTTGTGTTTCATTCTCCATTCTCTTTCACTTCTAACCACTGATAGGCATGCATTGAACATTATAAATGAGTTAAAAGGATAAGAAAGAAGCCTATGACGGGTGTATGAATTAAGAATGGATTGAATCGTTTGTGACCCATATGTGTTATGTAATGTGTAAGGTCAAGCTCAAGGGTGAATCCACCGGCAGATCACTGTGAGTAATATCTTAATAAAGATATCTGAAGTATGTTATTTGTCCAATTGCTTACTTCTATATAAGTCTTATAAGTTTGTTAATTTGAATTGTGGACAAACGTTTGCTATGACATAAATGAATGGGCCAAAGGCCGTTTGACATGAATGATAGAATGAATGGGCCAAAGGCCGTCTGACATGAATGATAGAATGAATGGGCCAAAGGCTGTATGACATGAATGAATGAGCCAAAGGCCGTTTGACGCGAATGATTGGGCCAAAGGCTGTCGGACAGGAACGATTAGGCTAAAGGCCATCGGATATGAATGAATTAGGCTCGAGGTCATTTGATGTGTTTGGAACCGCAGTCACTTGACATATATATATATACTAGATAGAAATATGAATTGGGCCCAAGGCCGTTTGATGTATGTTGTTCTAAATACCGTTCGTGTATCTTCTTTGTTTGATATTATTCACTATCTGTAGGTGAGTCAAGGGAGGTCCAAACCCAGCCTCAGTGAAGTTTGTGAGAGACAGTCAAGGTTTTGAAGAGTCAGCCCATACGCCTCACGCACGAGACTTGTTTTCACTCTTTTGCTACTTTTTTATATTTTGTCATGTTGGCGAGAACTTTGGATTACAGTTGTATATAGTTTTGATTGGCTGACCCTGACTTGAATGATCCTGCTGTGTAAAGCATACGTGTTAACTTTCCTTGATGTGAGTTATTAATGTATGTTTGTGAAATGTTATGACGTGCCATGTAAGCACAGCTCTATGGACAAAAGTTTGAAATTTGCTTCCGTTTGGCCCCCTTAACTCTGTTAGAATATATCTGATTTGGTTTAAGGCCGTAGGTAATCTCGTGGTTACTGGCCAGTTATGTCCTTAACCCATGGGGGCGGGTTCGGGTCATGATAAAGTGGTATCAAAGCACGAGTTAATAACTCACACACTTGTCCAAATGAGCAATAAGCGTCTAGAAAAGATCTAGGAAGCATTCATGTGATAAGTATGAATCTAAAAGCATCTAGAATACGCTTAAATGTTTTAATGTGAACGATTATGTGTTATAAGTCTGTGATTTGCTTGCATTGCAAATTATTTGAATATGTATGCTCTTGAGTATATGCATACCTGTGAAACTTTTGTATTAAGAATAATGTAAGTCTAATCAGATGGTGATAACAAAAGGTGATGAAATAGAGGAGTCCTCTACTGCCAGAATGGATAGAATGGAAAGATTGATTCAGGAAATGGCATAAATATTGAGGCAACAACAACAGTGGCAGCAACCACATCCTCCACCTCCGGCACCTCTTGTGCCAGACCTATAGAATGATGACTGGATAATAGCTCACACCAAAGAGTTTAAGAAAATGAAACCACCACAGTTCCATGGGGGATTAGACCCGTTAAAGGCCGAAGCATGGGTCCTCGGCATCAAAAAGCTATTTGAGGTGTTTCCTTGTTCAGAGACACATAAAGTACTCCTAGCCACCTTTATGCTAGAAGATGAAGCAAGAAGATGGTGGATGTTAATGCGTGAAAATCATAAAGATGTCAGTTGGGCGAAATTCCTAGAAGTCTTCTACGATAAGTACTTCCCTCAGTGTGTCCGTGACAAGAAGGTATCGGAGTTCATGGAACTTAAATAAGACAACATGACAGTGGCTGAGTATGAGGCCAAATTCACTGAATTGGCTGGGTTTGCACCGCATGTGATCGATACTGATTATAAGAAAGCGAGGCATTTTGAAGGTGGGCTTCGAAGCGACATTTTACAAAGGGTGAATGTCTTGAAGCTGGAAACCTATATTGGGGTGCTAGACAAGGCCATAATATCAGAAGCTAACATAGCTAGGCAGGCTAAGTCAACAACAGACTAGAAAGGTAGTAAAAGACAAGGCTTCTTTTCGAAGAAGAAATTTTTGAAGAAGCAGAATACGGGCTCCTCGGGTATTTCTAACTCTTCCTGAGATACATCCCCAATGTGTAATATTTGTAGTAAAAGGCATCGTGGGGTTTGTTACCGTGTGTCAGGAGCTTGTTTTAAATATGGTAAACAAGGGCATATGGCCAGAGATTGTAACTAGAACAGTGGGAAATTAGTTGCTAGTTCAACAGCGTCAATCCCAAAACCGGGAAATACTATGAGATCTACTACCACCAGAGATACCGTGAGGCAAGGGAGAGTTTTTGCGCTTGTTCCGGGGGATACACGGAATGCCAACGCAGCTGTCTCAGGTACTATTCCTATATGTAACCAAGATGCTTTTGTATTAATTGAATCCAGATCAACACACTATTTCGTAACATGTGCATTGGCATCTAGACTGAGTAGACCTCTAGAATTATTGCCATATCTGCTATGTGTATCTGTTCCGTCCGGGGAATCTGTATTGTGTGAATCTATATATCGATTTTGTGACATGCGTATTGAGGATGCTATCTGTGGGGAAGTGGTTTTGGAAATACTCTTCAAATCCTGGGAGATGCTCTTGATCCTCAGCTAGTCACTTGCAAGGACAAACACTCCGGTCGGGGGTGCCGGGGTTAGCACTCCGACGGGCAAGTCAGTTCTTATACTCAAGAAAGCTTGTTTACAAAGTTTAGTGAAGTGATTCTTACATACCATTCAAAGAACGCTGCTTCTTTATTTATATCTTTTCCTTCTGAGGCCTCGGGGCCTGGGCCTACTTTTCAATCATTACCCGTTCTTTTATTCGGCCTCAAAGATCCTTTCTTAATCGGCTTACGTATCGTATTCGGCTCATCTTAGTCTTGCAGGATGCAGCCGGTTAATGTCAATCTACTAAAATATGCCCCTTCCGATTCAGCTATTTATTCGGCTCCCACAATTGCCCCCCGAACTCCCTATTGACGGTAGTTAATCGGCGTGTTTGGTCTAGAATTTGAAAAGCTTAGCATAGATCAGGTGGCTTCGCATTCCCCAAGACGTCAGAGGATGTCAGAAGGCGCACACCTTTTCGTTTATCATTACACTTTCCCGCGTCATTCATGTGTCTCTCGCATTTGTTGCGATTTGAAACTTCAGTCCTTTTGGGTGCACATTTCGTCGATCATCTGATATGTTTGGACCGCTAGCGCGCATCTCTCCTCTCACTCACATTTTCTGCAACTTTCGTCCGTCTGCCTTTGCCTCATCTGCTCTTCGTAAGTCTTCTTCCTTTTCTTTGTAATCCTATTCTCTGTTTATCGGTTTTACTTTTGGCGAATCCTTGGTCCCCGTTGGAATGGCTAAACACTTGAAAGACCTCCTTTCTGAGAGTCGCATTTCCGATTCCGGCGACATTTTTCCATTCCCGATGACATCCATTTGTCTCTCGTAATGGACAACACTCTAGATATGGAGAGAGAGAGGATCAGAATACGATCGTATTCCCCCTCCTGTCCATTGCGGAGGGCGGAGTTCGTTTCCCTTTACATCCATTGCTTAGGGCCGTTCTTCGCTATTGGAGTCTGATTCCTTCTCAACCCAATGTAAATTTCTTTCGAATCATTATGGGGGTTATAGAGTTGAATTGACGCCTTAGGATCAATCTCGGAATTCCGCCATTCGGCACTGCTATGCTTTAGCCAAATCCTCTGGTCGCTGGGGGGTACTTCCTCAGGGCCAAGGATACTGACCATCATTTGGTGACTATGCTTGCCAGTTCTGGTAAGAGGGTTGACGATGTAATGGTCAATGTCCGAGGTAATTGGGAGTTCGCTGAAGGCGAAGATCGCCTAGACCCCATTCCCAGACATAAGGGTGATCCAGGTTGCCACGTAGTATCTTATGTTTGTCGATCTGTCTTTTAATCGCTCTCTTTCCTTAAGCTCTCCTTATCTTTTGCAGGTAACAAATTGAAGAAGATTCTGACTTCAATTGACGATGCGGTCCTTAGGGACATTAAGACTGCAATCGACTACTTCGGTTGCCCAAACGTGCAAAAACAAGGAGAGACGCCCACATTTTACTCCGGTACGAACCTACTTATACCACATTCTCGGCTGCGGACAACATCCCAATTCCATCCGGCGATCAGCACCTCTCGGCTCTTATCTTCCCCAGCTACAAGAACCTTAGGCAGATTGGTCTCGAAGCTTCTGATTCGGGGCAAGACGCAGAGCTGGTGATAGAGGTAGTTGCCGACCCGGCCAGAGAATTCACAGGAGGGCGAAGAAGTTGACGAGGCCGTGCGTTCGGCGTTCGAGGCTGCCGGACTCAACCAGCCTTCCCACCATCCGCTTCGGGTCGGGCAGAGTTTTCTTCCGGGATATTTTTGCGAACTTAGGAGATCTACCCGGCGATTTTTCGGAGGTATGGCAAAGGAAAGCCTTACGCAAATGGCGCGTAAGCGAAATGCCGAGCGGATGGCTGCTCGAAAAAAGGCCGAGGCCGCCGAATCCGATCCCAGCTTGACTAAGGCCTCTGTACCCATTATTGAAGGAACAGCTCAGGTTACGACCGGTCGAAACGGAAAAAGTGGTTGAACAGCAGACCGGCGAAGAACGGATGATTCCGGAGGGACGCGGCCAAAAACGTAGCGCCGAGGAGGAAGCTAGTTCAGAAATTAGTCCATTGACAACGGCCTCGCCATGAAGAATCGGACGTGGTTACTCCTTTTGTTATTCAGCCCAAGATCAGAGATACGCCGATTCCTTCCATGCTTCGCGCCATGGAGGATCCGGCCGTTGCATTGAGCCTGGCGGCTTCAATTTCCTAGCCGGCTGACAATGCAACTTTTGCGCCGGCCGGATATTATGGCCGTGGCTCTGTCTGCGCAGTCGGCACTTTTGGTAGGTGATTTCAAATTCGCTAAAATCTATTTTTATAGAGGTATCTAACGATCGGTTGTTCTTTGCAGACCGTCGGCAGGATCGCCGACTTAGGCCGCCGCCTACATGATGCTCTTGGCAGAATTGACCGTTTGCAAATAGAAGTGGACGGTTAGAAGAGTAGGGTCGAGTTTGAGAAGATGAGAGCCGCAATGGAGAGCGCACGAGCCGAAGCGGAGAAGGAGAGGGCTCGCACTGCCGAACAGCTTCGTTCTGACGTTGAGGCCAGAGCGAGTGCGAGTGAGGAATCGCTCAAGCTCTCCAAAGACGAACTTGCCGAGGCGAAGAGTCAGTTGGAGGAGCTCAAGGCGGCCCAGGAGAAAGCCGAATCTGAGGCTTTTGAGGCGGGAAAAAGAGCCGCCTTCACGGAATACGTTGATGAAGTTCCCAAATTTGAGAATCGGGGGTTCAAACACGGGTGGCTCAAAGCCGTTGCTGCCGTGGGATTACATTGGATTTTGCTAATTCCTTACGAGCAAGTGGATGTTGAGCCCCTTGAATCCGACACCGAGGAGTGATCTGGGAGGCGTTTCCTAATTCATTTAGTTTTTTTATTTTGATTTTTGTTTGGTAGTTTGTTGGTTCAGGGTGGTTTTCATCTATAAATGGTTACTATCTTGTGCGCAATTTATTAATGAAAATTTCCTTGTAATTTCATTACTACTCGTACACAATTTGTGTAGTTATGTTAATGAAACATTTTGACTTTCACTACTACTTGTACACAATTTGTGTGGTTTATGTTAATGAAACAATATTGATTCGTCTTTAGAGATTGAATATCCTGTGGCAATATTGATTCGTCTTTCTCATGCCGACTGGATTCGAATTATGAACTGTCCATTTGTGAGCCGGCTGGGGTACCTGAGCCGAATAGATTGATGAATCTGCCCTTGCCCTAGGCGGTTCCTGCAGAGGTTTGGAGATTCGATTGTGAGCCGGCTGGGGTACCTAAGCCGAATATATTGATGAATCTGCCCTTGCCCCAGGCGGTTCCTGCAGAGGTTAGAATCGATTCGTGAGCCGGCTGGGGTACTTGAGCCGAATAGATTGATGAATCTGCCCTTGCCCCAGGCGGTTCCTGTAGAGGTTAGAATCGATTCGTGAGCCGGCTGGGATACTTGAGCCGAATAGATTGATGAATCTGCCCTTGCCCCAGGCGGTTCCTGCAGAGGTTAGAATCGATTCGGGAGCCGGCTGGGGTACTTGAGCCGGATAGATTGATGAATCTGCCCTTGCCCCAGGCGGTTCGCGATATTTGAATAGATGGTAAATTCGTGCCCCTGCCGTCGACTCAGCCGGCGTCGGGCGATTCAGGATCTCCAATTAATGAGATTGCCTCGATCGTGCTACCTCTGTGAAGGATAAATGAACAAGGGTACATCTTTTATGAGCTTGGTAGACAACTGACTCGAGCTCCTAGAGGAAGACTGATTGCGCGAATGTCGAACCGACTCTTCTTTAACAGTAAAGGGGAAGCGAAGACCCTAGCTGAGCTGGGCGGAGATATGAATCGAGGTGGTGAATCCTCGTGTACAGGAAGTAGGAGTTCCAAGGGTCGAGAGAGGCGTCAGTCTCCCTGACGTCGCAGTAGAGATCGCCCAGGCGAGACAAGCAGTCGCAGGGTAAATCTCCACAGTCCCGAGTCGAGAGGAGGTCTGACGCGAATCCGTGCCCATTAAGCTTTGCGGTATTTGTGAAGAATAGACCCATGACGGAGGCGGACTCGATCGTTCGAGACCCAGACGTAGCGGTCGACTTTGCCCGACAAATATTTCCTCCTGAGGTTCAGCAATCAATGCTGGGTCGATAGGACTACGAGGTGTTTCGCGAGGGCATTCACGGCACGGTGAAGGGGCTTTACACTGCTTACGAAGTCGGCATGCGACTGCGCGCTGCCCGTCAAGAGATGGAGAAGAAGGAAGAACGTATTCGAAGTTTGGAGGCCCGCGTGGAGGCGACCGAGCGGGAACTAAGGAAGACCAAGGCGGCTCAGGCACAATCCACCGCGCACGCGAACCCAATTGTGGAAGAGAGGGTTACTAGTTGGCTTATCAGCTCCGCACTTGCCGATCGAGAGACGGCAAGTATGTTCGCAATAGAGAGCACGAAGGGGAGGGCCTATGAGAAAGGTTTCCATGAGGGCCGAAAAGTGGGAATCGAGAAAACCAGGGAAAAATTGGCCGAAGAAGTGTGCCGATGTGAAAACCGTGGGTTTAGGCACGGTTGGATCAAGGCATCTCAAGCCGCAGAAGCTCTTTGGGCGTCGGGAATTGATTTGGCATCACCACGCTACAGGAGTACATATTTTCCATTTTCTGCTTTTGAAGTTGAGAAGAGTGAAGATGAGGGTGACACCGTATGAGTTTAATAGTTGTAAGATTGGAACGCTGGGCGCGTTTGAAATTATGTAACTTATTGTTTTATTGAATAAAGAACGCTTCATTATAAATGTTTCGTTGTCATTCATATTCGGCATATGTGTATTTCGTGTTGCTTAAATGTTTGAATGAATGTCTAAATATTGTCCGACCCAGGTAGCTGTTAACTGTCCGGCGATACGCGGGCTTATCGGCTGGATCTGCACATGGTCAGGATCGGCACATTCGCGACAACCGTTAAGGTTTTATTGAGGCTATTTCAACGGCCATTTATCTTTGACTTGGGTCAGCGCATTGATGCTTGGCCAGTTGGATTAGTGGGCTGGTCGAGGGTGATCGGCATGTGAAGACTTGGCCGACCGGTTTAATAAATCTATTTCGCTTTGGCCCAGCCAGTGCGCGTTTCGGCCAGCCATCGGGATGACGGTCGTGGCGAATGTCAATCGACGCTCGTCTTATTCAGCCAATGCGTTTTTTGGCGTTAATAAAATTTTCTTGGGATTGGGACCCCGAGATCGCAGTCGTTGCTGAGAATAAAAGGAGTAGGCGCTTCGCACCAATAATCCCACTTGACTCATCATTCCTTGTGTGGGATGGTGATTTTGGTTACAGAGGCTCAAACTTCGGTCAAGTTTGGTGTTGAGATGGTTTGCAACAGAAAACCTACCTGTGAGGGAGTTAGGTCATCCAAAGAGCCTGAGATCTGTGAGTCTCCAAGTCGTCGAAGCAGATCACCCCGAAAGGAAAGTCAACAACTGTCAAGTTCATTCTTCCTTGTCCTGGATCTTTGCCTTGACATTGTCAATGGTATCAGGGGAAGTTTGGCGTTATGCAAGTCGTGGACTTAAGCATAACTGGTTCAAGGTATTGCACGCCGTGGAGGGGTTTAGGGTGACAGTCGTCGATCCGGCGATGCTGCTTTACCGGCGCGTCTTAATGCTCCTTTTTTGCTTTCGATATTGTAATGCTCAAATGCGGGTTGTGTTTATGTAACAACTATTTAATCAAATAAATGGTTTTATTTTAAATCTGTTTGCGTGTTATTCATTTTTCTTGTGTACTAAAGCACATTACTTCGAATGTATGATCTGTTCTAGTGTGTTACATAGGATCAATTATCAATATCTTTTGTTCGTGCCAATGTTTGCTCCGGATTCGGAGACGTAATTAGCACTTAGCACTAGGGGTGCAACTCGGGCGCTCAACCCGAGCAACCCGAGCCCAGCCCGAGTTTTTTTAGGGCTTGGGCAACTATATCTTGTAATCTGGACGGGCCTGGGCAAGATTTTTGATGCCCGAATTGTAATTCGGGCCGGGCTTGACAGACCAATGGCCAACCGAGCAACCCGAACCCGAATTAAATTTAATATATTATATAAATTATATAATATATAAATTAAGTAAAAGAGTTAGTCTTAATTTTTAATTTTTATTTTTTGGTGACTAGAAAATAACTTTGAATAATTCTCATTCTTTGTTAATTATCAATTCTACCTACAGGTTTCAAAACAATCTACCTACAAGTTTCTGGGCAATTCGGGCAATTCGGGCTAACCCGAGTTCAAAATTCAAAGCTTGGGCCGGGCTTGGGCAGCAAAGCTCGGGTTCATGTTCGGGCTTGGGCGGGCATGGGCACTGCTCTGCGCAACTCGGGTCGGGCTTGGCCAGACCCCCAACCCGACCGAACCCGCCCGAGTTGCACCCCTACTTAGCACTGTAGACCGATTAGTATGGCCGAACGGATTAATGCAATAATCCTTTGAAGCACTAAAGCGGGCTCCGTATTTGGAGGCTTGAGCCCAGGGCCCATTCGGCCTTAGGGAGATTAATCGGCTCGAATCCGAAGTCTTAATCGGTCCTAAGGCGTCATGCACCAAAGGGGGCTCCGAATCCGGAGACTTGATTTGGCCGATCGTGATATCCACGAAGGGCGCTCCGAATCCGGAGGCTTAATCGGCCCTAAGGCGTCATGCGCCAAAGGGGGCTCCGAATCCGGAGACTTGATTTGGCCGATCGTGATATCCACGAAGGGCGCTCGGAATCCGGAGACTTAATCGGCCCTAAGGCGTCATGCGCCAAAGGGGCTCTGAATCCGGAGACTTGATTTGGCCGATCGTGATATCTACGAAGGGCGCTCCGAATCCGGAGGCTTAATCGGCCTAAGGCGTCATGCGCCAAAGGGGGCTCCGAATTCGGAGACTTGATTTGGCCGATCGTGATATCCACGAAGGGCTCCGAATCCGGAGGCTTAATCGGCCCTAAGGCGTCATGCACCAAAGGGGGCTCCGAATCCGGAGACTTGATTTGGCCGATCGTGATATCCACGAAGGGCGCTCCGAATCCGGAGACTTAATCGGCCCTATGGCGTCACGCGCCAAAGGGGGCTCCGAATCCGGAGACTTGATTTGGCCGATCGTGATATCCACGAAGGGCGCTCCGAATCCAGAGGCTTAATCGGCCCTAAGGCGTCATGCGCCAAAGGGGGCTCCGAATCCGGAGACTTGATTTGGCTGATCATGATATCCACGAAGGGCGCTCCGAATCCGGAGGCTTAATCGGCCTAAGGCATCATGCGCCAAAGAGGGCTCCGAATCCGGAGACTTGATTTGGCCGATCGTGATATCCACGAAGGGCGCTCCGAATCCGGAGGCTTAATCGGCCCTAAGGCGTCATGCCCAAAGGGGGCTCCGAATCCGGAGACTTGATTTGGCCTAAGGCGTCATGCACCAAAGGGGGGCTCCAAATCCGGAGACTTGATTTGGCCGATCGTGATATCCACGAAGGGTGCTCCGAATCCGGAGACTTAATCGGCCCTAAGGCGTCATGCGCCAAAGGGGGCTCCGAATCCGGAGACTTGATTTGGCCGATCGTGATATCCACGAAGGGCGCTCCGAATCCGGAGGCTTAATCTGGCCAATCCTGGCAAGTGCCCCCCTTGGAATTGACATATGATTTTGAGCGACGAGGAAAAATAGTTCGTATTGCAGAGGCGAAATATATTTACAGGTATCAGAGCCCACAGATCGGGTCAATGATAGGGTTTTCATCAGAACTCTGCTTGTGCCGATTAGGGGGAACCACGTATCTCTTCGATGTCGTGGGTTGTTGGGAAACGTAGGATCTGATGGTAGGTGCTTGGGACGGCCTTCATGATATGTAGCCAGGTTCTTCCCATGATGGCGTTATACGGCGAGGGGAGCTTCATGACCAGGAATTCCGCTTCGACCGTTTTTGAACCCGCTCGAACAGGTAATGTGACCTTGCCCAATGGATATTCGGGATTCGTATTATAGCCGAACAGTGGGTGAGGCGCGAAGATAGATCTGACTCGTTGAGGCCGAGCTTGATGAAAGTTTGGTAGTACATGACCTCTGAACTACTCCCTGGGTCTATGAGAATTCGTTCAATGATGAGCCGGTTTATGCGTAATCCAATGACCAACGGATCAATGTGGGAAGCCGTTGCATCATTGAGGTCGGAGTCGTTGAAGGCAATTGTCGGAGCTTCTTCGGACCGTTCAGTCGAGTACGGCGCCCCTGTAGAGTTGGATGCGATCGAATTGTGTGCACGGCTGGGGGTGTAGGCAGGCTGTAGATTACATGGATCACGCCAAGTGGGGGAGAGTCCTGCCTCAGTGCTAATGCCTTGGTTGGCCTCCCCTGTTTCTCATACTGCTGCAGTCGGCCGTCTTGCACCAGTTCTTCCAGGTGATCTTTTAATGCGTAGCAACTCTCTGTTTCGTGGCCGTGATCTTTGTGATATTCGCACCTCCGGTCCCTTCGTCGTGTATCGGGTGGCCCCACCATCTTTGATGGCCATTTGAAGAATGGAAGGTGTTGGATTTTTGGTCATTACCCCGCGGTGATTGGCTCTGACAGTTCCGTGTACTTTTTGTCGGTGTGCCTCGAGCGTCTACTGTCGACTTGCAATTGTTCATTCGTCGGGTGGGAGCATTGATCACTCGATCGGCGAGAGTCCCACCTTTTGTCTCGTTTAGCACATTGTCGCGGCTCAGGGCTCAGAGGTGGCACGGAACTTATCGGTTGAGCAATTTCAGGAGGTGCCGGTTTGGTGGACACTTGTCTGGCTTTAATCCTCAAGGCATCGTCTTCCACTTTGCAATACTCTTCGACTTTCTTCATCAATGCCCAGACTGTTTTGGGGGGTTTTCTGGTCAGGGAATTGCGAAGAGCACTGTCAGGATGTAGTCCCATTTTGAAGGCGGTGACGGCCATGGAGTCGTTGCAAGCGTCGTCAACGAGGTTGAAGCACTCCCAATATCGCGCCGAATATGCTCTCAGCGTTTCTCCTGGTTGGATTTGCATAGCCTAGAGAGAGTCGGCCTATTTCGGCTTGTACCTCGTTGGTGATGAACCTGGCCCTGAAGATTTTTGTAATTGATGGAACTTCTGATCGAAGCCGGCTCCAGCTTGTAATACCATCTGACAGCTAATGGCCCCAAGCTGCTGGGAATATTCGGCACATGAGGGCTTCATTGTCTGCATGCAACATCATGGCCTGCTTGTAGTGACGTATATGATCAGTGGGGTCTGATTTTCCGTCGTAGAGAGTAAATGATGGAGCTTTGAACTTCTTGGGCAGGGCCGCCCTCGCAATTCGTCGGATAAAAGGATCGTGCCGGTCCTCTTCGTCTGAACTGCTTCTTTTGCGCTTGTTCCTTGTGTGTGGATTTTTTTCAGAGGAGCTGGAAGTGTCTGAGCGTCCCTTGTTATGCTTCGTGGATAATGAGCTGGAGTCGCTGTCGGTTTCCCTTGGTCGGGCTCGAGGTCGTTGTCTACCTGCCCTCAAGGGTCATTCGGGGTCTTGGCGTGTGGCTTCTTTTGATTTTGCTACTTCTAGGGCCAAATCTTGATGGAGGCGTTCGTTTTCTGTGATCATATTTTCCAGCCTTTGTTCATTCTGTTTAGCTTGTTCTATGATGGCTTGCATCGTCTCCTGCGCTGAAGTCGTTGGCGAGTCAAAATTCAAGGCGCGTCTCACAGCGATGGTTTCCTTCCCGAGCATATTTGCCGGAGTGATGTCATCTCTTTGTGTAGTCTCATCGGTGGCTATCGGAGGATCTTGCGTCACGTCTTCCATGGATGTACTTGAGTATTCCCACAGACGGCGCCAATTGTGGGGAAGTGGTTTTGGAAATACTCTTCAGATCCTGGGAGACGCTCTTGATCCTCAGCTAGTCACCTACAAGGACAAACACTCCGGTCGGGGGTGCCGGGGTTAGCACTACGACGGGCAAGTTAGTTCTTATACTCAAGAAAGCTTGTTTACTAAGTTTAGTGAAGTGATTCTTACATACCATTCCAAGAACGTTGCTTCTTTATTTATATCTGTTCCTTCTGAGGCCTCGGGCCTGGGCCTACTTTTCAATCATTACCGTTCTTTTATTCGGCCTCAAAGATCCTTTCTTAATCGGCTTACGTATCGCATTCGGCTTATCCTAGTCTTGCAGGATGCAGCCGGTTAATGTCAATCTACTAAAATATGCCCCTTCCGATTCAGCTATGTATTCGGCTCCCACACTATCCTATATGTAGATTTGTTGCCCTTGAACTTTAGACATTTCGATGTAATTTTGGGCATTGATTGGTTAACCAAATATTGTGCCACCATTGATTGTGTGACAAAACGGGTTGTATTTAAACCACAAGAACATAAACAAATTGGTGGGTAATGAAGTAGTGCCTCCACCTTACTTAATATCTGCAATGAAGGCATGCAAATTAATCAGGAAAGGATGCCAGGGTTATTTGTGTTGTGTGCTATCTGAACAATTTGTGAATGTTGAATTGAACAGTATCCCTATTGTTAGAGAATTTCCAGATGTGTTTCCAAATGAATTACTAGGGGAATTGGTGGACAGGGAGATAGAGTTTACGATTGAAATTATGCCAGGCACCTAGCCTATTTTTAAAACTCCCTACAGAATGGCTACTGCTGAAATGAAAGAACTGAAAGAGCAGTTGCAAGACCTACTTGACAAAGGGTTTATCTGATCTAGCACTTCACCATAGGGTGCACCAGTATTGTTTGTGAAAAAGAAAGATGGGACCTTGTGTTTGTGTATCGACTATCGAGAATTGAACAAGGTAACAATAAAAAATAAATATCCCCTACCTCGTATTGATGACTTGTTTGACCAGTTGCAGGGATCACAGGTGTTTTCCAAAATTGATTTGAGATCCAGGTACCACCAGTTGAAAGTAAAGGCAGAAGATGTTGAGCAAACAGCATTTAGAACGAGGTATGGTCATTATGAATTTCTTGTTATGCCATTTGGAGTGACTAATGCACCTGCAGCATTTATGGACCTAATGAACCGTGTTTTAAAGACCTACCTTGACGAATTTGTTGTGGTTTTTATTGATGAATTTTGATATACTCAAAGAATAGACTTGAACATGAACATCATTTGAGGACTGTCCTACAAACACTTAGAGAAAAGAAATTATTTGCCAAACTAAAGAAATGTGAATTTTGGTTGGATGAAGTTATCTTTTTAGGACATGTGATCAACAAAGAAAGAATATCAGTGGACCCGCAGAAAATAGAGGCGATTGTGAATTGGCCTACACTGACAAATGTAACAGAAATCCGCAGTTTCATGGGCTTAGCTGGGTACTACAGAAGATTTGTAAAAGACTTTTCAAAAACAGTTGTGCCTCCTACCCAATTAACACGAAAAGGGTAACCGTTTGAATGGAATGACGAAAGAGAATCTACCTTTCATGAACTAAAGACAAGATTAACTACTGCACCAGTGTTGACATTGCCCACAGGTACGGAAAACTTTGTAATTTTCAATGATGCATCTTATAAAGGTTTGGGTTATGTATTAATGCAGAACCGAAAGGTTATTGCTTATGCCTCTCGACAGTTGAGGCCACATGAGAAAAACTACCCAACACATGACTTAGAATTGGCCGCAATTGTGTTTGCTTTAAAAATCTGGCGGCACTACTTGTATGGAGCGAAATGTGAAGTCTACACAGACCACAAAAGTTTGAAGTACTTCTTCACACAGAAAGAGCTAAATATGCGGCAAAGGAGATGGCTTGAATTGATTAAAGATTATGATCTTGAAATCCAGTATCACCCCGGGAAAGCCAATACAGTTGCTGATGCCTTGAGCAGAAAATCATTGGGGAATTTGGCTTGTCTGCTTACTGAACAGAAAGAAATCTTGCAAGATTTTGAGAAGTCTGAGATTGAAGTGGTATTGTGTGAACAGGGCGGATTGATAGCCGTTATTTCAGCTGAACCGGCAATCATTGATGAGAATAAACAAAAACAAAAAGAGGATGAATTCTCCAAGAAAGTGATTGATGAATTCGAGACAAGTCCGAAAGCAGAATTCAGCATTGAAAGCGAAGTGTTGAGATTCCGAAACCGAATATGTGTCCCAGATATTCCGGAACTAAAGAAAAGAGTTCTAGATGAAGCCCACAAGTCAGTATTCGCTATGCATCCGGGCAATAACAAAATGTATCGAGATTTGAAACAAAGCTATTGGTGGCCTAAAATGAAGAAAGAAATTACAGAGTATGTGTCCAAATGTTTTCAATGTCAGCAAGTTAAAGTTGAACATCAGAAATCGGGCGGTCTACTTCAACCTCTTCCTATTCCTGAATGGAAGTGGGAGCATGTGACTATGGATTTCATTGTTGGTCTACCTCGAACTTCTCGAGGTATGGATTCTATTTGGCTTGTAGTTGATAGACTGACTAAATCTGCACATTTTCTACCTGTTAGAACTACATTTGATGCTTATAGACTGGCTACTATATATGTTGATGAGATTGTTCGTCTATACGGAGTTCCAGTATCTATTGTCTCAGATAGAGATCCGGAATTTGTGTCTAGATTGTGGAAAAGTTTGCAAAGGGCTATGGGGACAGAATTGAGGTTTAGTACCGCATTCCACCCACAGACAGACGGACAATCAGAACGGATAATACAAACTTTGGAAGATATGCTTCGGATGTGTGCTTTAGATTTTCAAGGGAGTTGGGAAGATTATTTGCCACTCGCAGAGTTTGCATACAATAACAGCTTCCACTCCAGCATCGGTATGGCACCATACGAGGCTTTGTATGGTAGAAGGTATAGATCACCAATTTGTTGGACAGAAGTCGGGGATAGAGCTCTTCTTGGGCCTGAAATTGTGCAAGACACTTCTGAGAAGATCAAAACTATTCAACAAAGGCTCAAAACAGCTCAGGACCGACAAAAGAATTATGCAGATGTTCGAAGAAGACCTCTCGAGTATGAGGTTGGTGACCATGTATTTATCCATGTGACTCCGATGTAGGGCCAAGTCAGGTTTGGAAAGAAGGGTAAGTTGTCGCCCCGTTACATTGGGTCGTTTCAAATTCTGGAAAGGCTTGGTCCAGTTGCTTACAGAGTTGCTTTGCCACCGGGATTTGAGTAAATCCATAATGTGTTTCATGTATCAATGTTAAGGGGTTATCTTCGAGATCCGTTTCATGTGATTGATTATCACCGGGTAGCTCTTGATGAAAATATGGAGTATGCCGAATGGCTGGAATGAATTATTGACCTGCAAGTGAAACAATTAAGAAGCAAGTCCATCCCAATGGTGAAAGTGGAATGGAAAGAACACTATGGGACGGATGCCACATGGGAAAAAGAGGATGAAATGCGACTACGCTATCCACATTTGTTTCCCGACGAAGGTAAAATAAGTTTGGAGGACCAAACTTCCTAAAGGGGGGAAGACTGTGATAACCCTGCTCCATATTATGCTAATTAATCCTAATTATGATTGTGATTATGTGTTTGCAATGATTTTGAGTGCCATTTCTATGAATATATGTGGTTTTGAATTTCTATCTATTCTCCGTAGGAAAATCTGTTTGACTTTCTGCTTTGGAATTTAAATTGAAGGCCTTATCGGCCACAGAAACCGAAATTGACTACGTCGTTGTGATTGGCGTAATTTTTAGAGCCTACGGTGAAATTTAATTGAAAATTGATTCGGATCAGATTAATTAGATTAAATTAATTTATAGTGCTCAATTAATTCGTGTTAATGGAATTTGATTAAGTGGGGCTATAAAAGGGCCATTATACACTCAATTCCTCTCTTTTTATTCAATTTGGCTGAGATTACTCTAAGGAAAGAGAGAGAGGGTCGGCTAGAGAGGGAGAAAGGGGAAACAATTGGAGATTTGAGCAAGAAGCTTGGAAATCTTGAAGATTAACTCAAGAATTAACCATAATTTGGAGGAGTTGAAGCTCTTAGGTGAGTGATCAACTCTTAATTTATGAGTTGAATATGTAATTTTGTGAATTCAAGTGGTATGGTAGCTCATGGCAAAGATTGAGTTGAATATGAAGTTAGAATGCACATGCATGCATGAAATTGCTATGAATCACCATGAAATTGCATAAGCTAGCATGAATAATGTTGAACATGGAGAATTGGGCACCAATCTTCACATGCATGCATAATTTTCATGGGTTTCATTATAATAAGTGTCAATTGTATGATGTGAAATAGAAATGAAGTAAAAAATTGACATGCATGTTTGATTATGGAAGATATGAAGCTTATATGAGGGTTGAATGCATGAGCCTTGCTGTAGGCACCTCATTTTTGTCCGTTCTCAAGACTTGGTTGCGCTTGCAGGTACATCCAGCCACAAGTTCGATTGCTCGTCGGGTACTCGACTTTCGCGGTGAAACGTCACAGGTTTGAGCTTTCCAAACCCTGTATCCTTTCTGCCCGATTTTTGGACCATATGTTGGTCCTTTCAGTATGCTCCTCTTGGTGCACTGCTGACCCCCTTTTGTCCCTGCCGGCCATGGTTTTGTCCCTGCCTGCTATTGATGAAGCTTGCCGGCCATCAGTAGTGGCCGGCCATCAATGAGGCACTGCCGGCCACTACTGATGGCCGGCAGAACCCTTTGTCTCAGCAGATTTCACGCCAGATCTTTTGAGCCAGCTGGTTTTCACTCATCCCTCCTCCACGTGTATGGAGGGATGAAGCCCTTTTCAAGCTTGTTGAACAAGCTTTTCATTGCATTCCTGTATATAAGGAGAGGCTCCTCCTCTCCAGCAGAGGTTTCAACATTTTTAAGAGAAGATATATCTCTTTCTCTCTATATTTCTCACTCTTTCTCTCTCTCTCTATATATTGTATTGAATAGTGTCCCAAAGTGTGTTTTCTCTTCACTTTTGCAAAGGAACACTTAGTGATACACCACCATCTTTGAGCTGAGGTTCTTGGGAGTGTTATTTGAGCTCTGAAAGTTGGCTTTTAACCCCTGAGGTTGCTGGTTTCGAAGTTGAGCTCCAAGGGTGAGTATATTTCCCTTTTTAGCATTTATTTGTATCTCATTTTGGCCATCCTTGCATATTGTTTTAGACCTTTCTTTCAACTGAAAAAAGTTCTGTATTTAAGTGCTTTTGATGATTGTTTAAGGCCTCTTTGGTGTTTAGGGTGTTCTACCCTCTTGTATACCTTGTTTGGCTTTGTTTTGTGCCATGCATTAAGGCCTTTGAGTGAGTCTTTGTTTGACCTTTTAGCCACTGAAATCCAGTGGATTTTCAGTGGTAGGCATATGGTTTTGAGGCCTAAAATTAGAGGGGGGTGACCCCCCTCTCTTTTTGTTTTGTTTGCTTGAGTTATTGGCCTATCAAAGGAGCATGTATCCCTTTACTTTTAAGGCTTAGTTAAAACACTTTTTTTTGTGACTTTTAGGATCTTCCTTAACTCTGTCCATGGCTGGTTTGGTCACCTTGTGCATGCATCTTGTATGTGTAGTGTAATCCCATTTGTGGCTCATCAAAGTAGCATGTCTTGCTTGCATGTATTGGCTCCATTTCAGTGGGTCTTTGATCATCATTTGACATCTCATAACTTTGTCTAAAGTTGGTTTGGTAGTCTCTTGGTAGTCTCCAATCCACTTTAATCCCCATTTTTATTTTATTTTTATTTTTTATATTTAATGTTAACAACAAATTTTTTTTTTTTTAAAGGTTCACAATAAAAGGTAAATATACTTTCAATCTTTTTTCTTTCTTTTTTAATATATTTAATGTTAACAACTTTTTTATTTTATTTTATTTTATTTTATTATTATTATTTTTTAAGGTTCACAACAAAAGTTAAATATACCTTTAATCTTTTTTCTTTCTTTTTTAATATATTTAATGTTAACAACTTTTTTATTTTATTTTATTTTATTTTATTTTATTTTATTTTTTTTAAGGTTCGCAACAAAAGCTAAATATACATTCAATCTTATTTTATTTTATTTTTTATATTTAATGTTAACAAATTATTATTTTTATTTTATTTTTATTTTTTTTAAGGTTCGCAACAAAAGCTAAATATACATTCAATCTTATTTTATTTTATTTGGTTCAACAACAAAATCAAATACACATTAATTAATTAATTAAAAAGTTTGTTTTAAAATAATCAAATATATAATTTTGAGACAATCAAATAAGTTTTAGTAATTGAAAAAAAAAATGTGGAAGAACGTGGAAGATTAAAAAAAAAATTACAACCATCTCTTTCTCTCTCACTCTCACTCTCTCCCCTACATGTTATAAGAACCTGTTTACAATGTTATAAGAGCCTGTTTGAAGAAATAAAATGTGAAAGAACCTGTTTGAAGAAAGTGTTATAAGACCCATATTAAATTACATCAGGGCATAAACAAGGAATTGTTTGTTGATCTCTTAGCCACGGACATTTTAGACATTAAACCATCTTTCTCTTAGCAAATTTGAACCATTCATCTTAATTTATCCAAAATCTAATTATACCTTTTAACAAATCTAAACCACTCATTTTAAGATATCTATGCCTTACCACACCCAATCCATCCTCCATCTTCTTCCTTTAGTTCCCCACGAATTTTGTTGTTTGTTACTTTTAAAAAACAACAAATATTTTTTCAATTAAATTTGTACTAATTTCACAACACCATCACCACTATTCTCACCTTCACTATCACACTACCATCACCATAGCCACTACCATCATCACTGTCACCATCACCCTACCACTATGTCACAATCTCTACTTTCACCTTCGTTCCATCACCACCACCACCAAACATAAAAAAATATATTTTTAATTTTTTTTATAAAAAATATTTTCAATCTAAATAAATGAAGCATAACATTGGGAAACAAGTTGATTTCAGTTAAATCTGTTCATAACTAAGAAAAAATATTTTATTTTAAAACAAAATTATTTAGTAAGACTTTGTATCCCCTTTTCGTGTTTCCAGCAAATAAATCTTTGTACCCATGCTTTCTAACCAATCATGACTCATGCTTGTTTCGATTCTCTACAATTTCCTTATTTTCAAATACATTCATATATATATATATATATATGTTGTATAAATTGTTTGATAACATAAAACAAATAGATTCATACTCGGTAATTGAAATTTCAGAACAAGTAAACCATTCTGAAAATTACAATACATAACAAAATAAAATAACATAGAAAAGCAAACCGAAACTTGCACTAGATAGTGTCCTTAATTTTTTTAAATAAATTTAAAAAATTCTAGATATGCATAAAATTTGACAAGAATAATGTGACAATGTTAATTGATGTGTATTTGAGTTTATTGTTGAGCCAAATAAAATAAAATAAGATTGAATGTCTATTTAGCTTTAGTTGTGAATATTTAAAAAAAAAAAAAATGGTTGTGAACCTTAAAAAAAATTTAAAAAAAAAAACAAAAGAAAAAAGATTGAATGTATATTTAGCTTTGGTTGTGAATCTTAAAAATTTAAAAAAAAAATAGTTGTGAACCTTAAAAATAAAAATAAAAATATTGGATGTATATTTAGCTTTGGTTGTGGATCTTTAAAAAAAAAAAAAAAGTTGGTTGTGAACCTAAAAAAAAATAAATAAATAAAAGAAAAAAGATTGAATGTATATTTAGTTTTGGTTGTGAATCTTAAAAAAAAAAAAAAAAACATATGGGGAAATTAGTGGGTACCCATCCCCAACCCATCCCCTGTGGATATTTAAAGAATATCACTTACCCTACCCAATGGATAAGAAAAAAAAGGGGAAAACCCATGTATTTAGGTTGGGTCTCCATGGATACCCACAGGGTAGGTTATCCATTGCCATCCCTAGGTTTGATTCATGTAGTCTTAGTACAAGCTCCTTGGCTAGTCTTAAGCTTTGAACATCCTAGCATGCTATGCTTGCATTGTTTAGTTGATTTGGCATCAATTTACATGAGATTTCAGAGCTTACCTCATTGCCACATTATCATGATTGTCACTCCTTGCTTATGTATGAGAGTTGTGTCCCTATGTCTTAATTCTTAGGCCATTACATGTGCATGCTTTGTTTTGCATTTCATACCATCATTTCATCATCATGGCCACTGATTTGGGCATGACTGAGGTCTACCATTTTGGTTTAATTCCATTAAGTATGCTATGTATATTGCATTGAGTATGCCATATTGTTCATTGCATGTAGTATGCCATCCCACATTGCATTGTGCATGCCACGTGGTTATTTGCATTGTGTATGCCAAGTTATTTCGCCTTGCATTGATTATGCATGTCCCTAACATCGCTAATTCGTCCTTGTAGCATTGCATTGTGCATGCATGCACTAGCATTGTTCACATATCATTAGCTTTGATGAGTTAATCATGTCACATTGCATTGAGTATGCCATGTAGTTGCATGTTTGCATGCTTAAGTCATATTGCATGTTTGCCATGCTTGTGTTGCATTGTTGTTTGGATTAAGTATTAATCTGAGCATGAGAAACGAGTAACGTTTCATACTTCAAGTGATGAAACGTGCCTCAATTCTCAGTCGTTGACGCTCTTGATGACGCATGATAGAGTTTTAGGCTTTATATGTTTATTTGTGCATTCATTTTACATTGAATTTGCACATGTTGGATCTTTGGCCATCATGCATCGAGATGCGTGATTGATGGTCTTGGATCCGATTATGCCTCTCCCTTGACGTTTTGAGGTGATATGGGGTGGCATAGTGCGTACATATCCTTGGGAGACCCTCCATTTTCTCTGTTTTGTGCTCTGCTGCAGCTTGGTGTCACAGCATACCAATGGCCGGCACCTTCTTGTTGTTGGCTGGCATCCCTTCATTCTTGGCCGGCAGTGTCTTCTTTTGGTCGGCAAGGGGGTCGGCAGCCACCTCTCATGGTCGGCAGGCCACTGGTACACTCCTTAGCACTATTTTGGTGAGATCCAGTAGCAAGTTCTCAAGGACACCCTATAGACAGAGCCTCAAGAGAGCAACTGGAGAGCTTTTCGGGACGGCAACCGAGCATGCATCCTCTTCTCCTTCAACCAGAGCTGGAACAACATTGTTTACTGCTTACTTGTTAGTTAGCATTGAATTTGTAATTAATTAGTTAATTTGTTAATTAATTAAGTTTTGTAATAATTAGTTGTAGCTAGTTATTCATTCGGTTATGTAATAATTAATTAGCTTGTTAGTTAGTTAATTAGTCGGTTTGTATTATTCATTCGGACCCTCCGTCGAGAGGACGAATTTTGTAATAAGTGTGCATGCGTGTGTGCATGTCTTCCAACCCCACGTCTTTCTCCCTTTAACTTACCTGCTTTTGATAGTTAGTTTTAGGGCATATTTCGATTAGCATACCTTATGCTTTGCATGCGTGCATCCATTCATCTGTATTGCATGCACCGAGCTTGGCGCATCATACTAACTGCATTGTATTTCAATACCGATTTGAATACATGATTATCAAATTGCATTTCACATGCCATTTTAGAATAGCCGAGCCTATTTTTAGTTGCATTTTGCATGTGTTGCATTAGCCATCTTAACATAGCTAGGATCATGCATGATTTCTAACTAGCTATTGTTTTGGCTCGGAGTACTAGGTAAGCTTTTATGCTTTAGCATCTTGCATGAGTGTGAGTGTTGCCATGAGGCTAACTGCTTATCTGATATAACTGCCTGAATGCCTGTAGGTGAAGGTTGGATTGCTTGAATTGGAACAATTCATCAAATCCCTGTTTTAGCCTACTTGCGAGTAGCAAACTTCAAATCATTTTCACAAACGAATATGCAATGTTTTGTTCCAACTTAGGCGATCTAGTCTATACTTGTATGCTGTGCGCATAACATAGTAATTCTAGGTTTAATAACTGGAATAAAAACACATGTGTTTTCAAAACAAGATATCATGCTTAGTACAGGCCGATCTTTGATCGGGCGAGCGGGGGTGCTCATTGCATGACCTTCCCCTCTCGTACCCAAGTTCCCAAGCCGAGGCAACTTTGGTGATGACGGACACGTGGCCTTAGGCATGAGTCAGGGTTTCCTAAATTTCCCCCAAAACAAAATATTTAGGTGGTGACTCTGTATCTGGTAAAGCAGTCTATGTTTGGCACTTCTTTATAAAAATCAGTTTTCCAAAATGATTTGCCGAATTTGGACTCTTTGGTGATTTATCGGTCTTGCATTGCACTTTGCAAGATTAGATTCAGAACCGTGACATTGAGTCCGAACTGTAGTAAGCCTAATGAACCAAACGGGATTTCGCGCCACATTTCGCGCGCGGAGCCCGTGGCGTTCGGGCACATCTACACTTGCTTATACAAAAGAAATGTAGATTAATTTTGAAGATTGGACCATGATTTTGAGCAATTGGCCTCATATTGTTTGTATACTCATGATATATAACGTGTTTCCCTATTTTTGGTACGTTAATTCAAGCTTTGGAGCCTTTGAATATCAAGTTTGAGCCGCAAGAACAATTCTGGATTTTCCAAAATTTGGCATGTTCGCTCGAGCAAGGAAAGCGCCGCTCGAGCGGGAAATGCGAGCTCCCAGAAGTTTTGCAGACATGGGTGTCCGCTCGAGCGGGGATATTCACGCTTGAGCGGGGAGCCATGTAGTGAGACCTTCAGCTCGAGCGTCCGAATCCACGCTCAAGCGTAAAAATGAGGCAACCAGTATTTTTGCAGACCATGAGGGTCCGCTCGAGTGGCAGAACCCACGCTCGAGCAGGGACCCCTGTTTCAGAAATTTTGTAAAAGTGTTCTGTGTTTCATTCTCCGTTCTTTTTCACTTCTAACCACTCATAGGCATGCATTGAACATTATAAATGAGTTAAAAGGATAAGAAAGAAGCCTAAGAGGGATGTATGAATTAAGAATAGATTGAATCGTTTGCGACCTATATGTGTTATGTAATGTGTAGGGTCGAGTTCAAGGGTGAATCCACCGGCAGATCACTGTGAGTAATATCTTAATAAAGATATCTGAAGTATGTTATTTGTCCAATTTGTTACTTCTATATAAGTCTTATAAGTTTGTTAATTTGAATTCTGGACAAACGTTTGCTATGACATAAATGAATGGGCCGAAGGCCGTCTGACATAAATGATAGAATGAATGGGCCAAAGGCCGTTTGACATGAATGAAAGAATGAATGGGCCGAAGGCCATATGACATAAATGAATGGGCCAAAGGCTGTATGACATGAATGGATGGGCCAAAGGCCGTATGACATGAATGAATGGGCCAAAGGCCGTTTGACGCGAATGATTCGGCCAAAGGCCGTCGGATATGAACGAATTGGGCCCGAGGCTGTTTGATGTGTTTGGAACCGCAGTCACTTGGCATATATATATACTAGATAGAAATATGAATTGGGGCCAAGGCTGTCTGATGTATGTTGTTCTAAATATCGTTCGTGTATCTTCCTTGTTTGATATTATTCACTAGGCTTTCGCTCACGCTCATTCATGTGTCTGTAGGTGAGCCAAGGGAGGTCCAAACCCGGCCTTAGTGAAGTTTGTGAGAGACAGCCAAGGTTTTGAAGAGTCAACCCATACGTCTCACGCACGAGACTTGTTTTCACCCTTTGCTACTTTGTTATATTTTGTCATGTTGGCGAGAACATTGGATTACGGTTGTATATAGTTTTGATTGGCTGACCCTGACTTGAATGATCCTGCTGTGTAAAGCTTACGTGTTAACTTTCCTTGATGTGAGTTATTAATGTATGTTTGTGAAATGTTATGACGTGCCATGTAAGCACAGCTCTATGGGAAAAGTTTGAAATTTGCTTCCGTTTGGCCCCTTTAACTCTGTTAGAATATATCTGATTTGGTTTAAGGCGATAGGTAATCTCGTGGTTACTGGCCGGTTATGTCCTTAACCCACGGGGGCGGGTTCGGGTCATGACAGTTCTAGTGAAGAATCTGAATCCACGTCCTGTACTCTTGCGGGTATCGGATCAGCAAATGGCTGCGCTCCCAAACTGCGCACAGAATCAGATAAGTCATCAGCATCTTCAGCAAGTTTCTCTCCCAGGGTCTAATGGTGCTTACCAGTAGCTGATGCCCCCATGAAGACCGTCTCCATCAAGTCATGATGTTCCAAAGTTTTTTTCCTGAACTTGGCACACACCTTGTTTATCTGCACAATTGGAGATTTATGAAAGAGGAAGATGTTACATTTCATATAACAAGTAATGCAGTTAAGTTGAAAAGTTTAAATGTACTGGTAACAGACAAATATGAAACGCAAGAAACATGTACTTACCGATTCCATCTTGTCCCACCACTCCTCAGGTGCCTGAAACATAGCAGTGTCATTGTCAAACCCTATCCCTAACACTCCTTTGCTTGAATCCATCAACTTTGTCTACGCTTGCCACTCTTTTCAAACTTATGTATTTATTCTTCAACTGTTTGAGGCCATGTTTTCTTCCTGTTTTTTTCTCAAATTTCCTTGCCAAGGACTTGTACCTTGCTTGGCTGAGGACTAGGAATGGTCAATTTCCTTTTGTAATCTCATTTGCAATCAACTGCAGGAAAACTCGGATTGAGTCACTGTCCCATGAGGCCTTGTGGTTGAACTGATTATGTGTCTCTTCAAGACTGCTTGACTTCTCTGTGACAATGCCTGTCACGGCCCAAACCCGCCTCCAAAAATTTGGTCCACGACCGGCCTGTACATAGGCCTCAAAACAGAATTTTAAAAGAATATTTAACCATATATGGGGCCTTAGGCGGAAGCAATATCAATAAAAGACAACATCCATTGAGCTTGTGCATACATGATGGTTTAATTGGATTTAAGCATTTAAATGCATTCCAAATATACCTATACAATCACAGATTTTATATAGATCTCACACACTCCTACATAAGACTTAATAATTTATAAGACTCCCAACAATAAATTAAGGCCTCCACGTGGAGACATACCCCAGGTGACTTGGTAGACAAACGAACCTCAGTACAACTCTAGTGTCAACCCCCGATGGCTCACCTACAGAAATATACATAAAACAAAATGAGTAAGGCTCAGTGAATAATAGCAACTTAAGAAGGTTAATTGAATAAGCAAAACCTTGGATAAAATAAATAGACAGATACCAACCATATACAGGTCTTATCCATAACTATATTTCAATACGGTCTCAAGTTCACATATAATACAGAACGGCCTCGGGCCCATATATAATACAGAACGGCTTTAAGCCCACAGATATGATACAGATCGGCTTTAAGCCCACAGATATGATATAGATCGGCTTTAAGCCCAGATGTGATATAGAACGACTTTAAGCCCACGGATCTTACAGAACGGCCTCTGGCCCACAGATAATACAGAACGGCCTCTGGCCCACAGATAATACAGAACGGCCATAGGCCTAACAGATATAGAACGGCCATAGGCCTAACAGACACAGAACAACCATAGGCCCAGATGTCACAGATTGGCCATAGGCCCAGTTCACATATGTATGGACTCAAGAGGTGTCTCGCACGGATTCTAGAGGTGACTCGCACTGCAGCACTTAGTTCCGTACAATACTTTGTTACATACCAGAAATCATTAGGTCTTAAAGGCCGAACAATTCATATCATGTCATAGCATAAATGGAACGAATAAACAGAACAGAATAACTCCAGATTCATCAGAATACCGTTACACAATAGTGCACATACATTTTCCCATGGTTTATTACAGACATAGTTGTCTTGCGAATAACAGAACATTAATAATAACTATTACCAGAAGGCACATGTATCATTACAGTACTATTGATAGAGATAGAACCATTCACATCATAATGGCCTCGGGCCCACTTTTATTAATAGGGATAGAATGACCTTTGGTCCATATCAATGCCATTATTCAAACATATCTATTAATTTAATCAAAGTACAATATCGATGGAATAGGCCATTCACAAACAACAATACATAAATCATAATCATAGAAGTAAGTGAAACATAACGTTACACTACTATTACTCACAGTGATCAGCTCCCGGTAGCAATGGGACGATGTGCTCGTCTCGACCTACAAGTACAGTGCACAACACATAATATGAGATTATACTCGATCCTTTACTTATTCTCTTTGATCGTTCAATCAATTAGCCATGGTGGTACCAAGCTCATTATTCCTTAATAATTTATAATCAATGTCTCAGAAAATAGGAGAAATCGATGGGAAATGGTTTAGGTGAAGAAATGGTACAAAACTGGTTGACAGAAAGTGAATAGTTGTCACTAATTTGGACATAACTATTTTTGTATTTATAATTTGGGAGTGAGACCACCGCCATTGGAAACTAGACTTCCGGGGCTTGATTTTAGGCTCAAGAATCACTCAAAATGGAGTCCCGAGGCAAAAGATATGCTTATTCAAAGTTGGCTGGACAAAGCTGTCTCCCGCACGTGCGGGAAACAGAGCCGCATGTGCGGCCCTGGACAGCTTGCAGTCCGAAAATGGCTGAAAATTTGGGACTTCTCATTTTCAAAATCAAACCTTAATTACATGTAAATCAAAGCCCAAAACCCTTTAATACATGACCAATTTCACATTATTAATCTCCATCAAACATCATAACCTCAAAATAAACAAATATAATGACTTTAATTCTTCAATCAAGAAATTCTTATAAAATCAAGGTTCAATCAAATATATACATAGAACCCTAACTCAAATGGATTCAAAGCTTCCCTTATTATCATGATTTCATGAAATTGATGCCTCAAACATAAGGATTCAAGATAATTTATCTTACCTTAGTTCACTCTTTGACTTTCTCATAGTTCTCTTTAATTTCTCCAAGCTTCCATGGTTGATCTCCTTCTTCTCTCTTCAATTTCTTCAAGTCATCTTCAAGCTCCCAACAATGGTGAACTCTCTCTCTCACTCTCTGTTGGCCTCTCTTTCTCACGGGTCTTTCTCTCTTCTTAGCTATTTTTGAGCTCCAAAAGATGAGTCCTACTCATATAACTCATATACACCTATATCTTTAATTATATAAGCTTTATCACAAATAAGGAGGCCCAAATACACCCTTACGAATCACACAAAATTAAATTTCAATTAAACTTTCCAGATGACTCTAAAAATTATGATGATCATAAATATGTCCCCTGTTCTGGTTTCTGAAGCCTCTAAGGCCTTCAATTTGCAGTACCAAGTTAACCACCCAAACGTACATTAACGAATCAGACAAATTAGATTTCCAATTAAGTTTCCCAAATAGTTCTAAAAATTTCCATTAACACATCCAAGTCCTCAATTGTGATTTCTGAACCCGTAAAGGTCGGTAATTTCAATTTTAAAGCCGTGGCTCAACAGTTAATTTCTCAATTTGAACACATATCATTAAATTAAAATGCATTAACCCATAAGGCCGTAAGGGTAATCTCTAATACAGATTTTGGGGTCGTTACAATGCCTTTGCTTTTGGATTGGATACGCAGAGAAGTACGTATGGAAGCTATTACTAATGTACGGTTACAAAAGATTACCATCACAAATTCGGTTGTTATATACAAACGCATAAGCCATTGCACATTAATAACAAAAAATAGAGAGATAGGATGCTAAATTAGACAGCATATAACCATTGCACATTAATAACATACATACACAGGTTCCATGGAACTCAGTAGTGGACATAGTTATAATAGTCATTAATACATCTACTGTTTCATAGTTGAGGAAGGCAAAGGCAGCTTAAAGTCATACTAAAACATACTACCAACATACTAACAACCTCGTAACGTGTTTGTACATACTGACAACATCCTAACGTTGCTTACATACGGAACAACAAAATGACAACGACAATGCATAGCACATACACAATGGTCTTAAGGACACGCAAGGATTGTTGAATGCCTATGACATCAGCTCGCAATTGCATGACAATTTCGTCTCTGGGTGACGCATAGTCTTGGTTCTCTTGCCTTGGTTCTTCGCACCAACCAATCCAACTGACACAGGGCTGATGAGTGCAAATGATGGAACTATTAGTCAATGGGTTGTTAATGTTCATGCAGTTATGACCGGTAAAGAATGGGTCACTCACCACAGGGCGGGGACATGCAAAGTAGGGACGCCCTGGATTTTGGTGGACCTGGAAATCTTAACAATACAGGAGCCATGTCCATAGGCACACATTCGTCGTGGCCATGTACTGGAAGTTGCAGTAGAGGTAAACGAAGCCATGCTATGCTTTACAAACATTCAGAAGTGACAATAAATCATATAAGTAATTAGTTTATGTTATCCATGTATCAGGTTAAACATGAACTGAATATGCTGATGCACAAGTTAAACACAACTAATCCGTCAAAGATTTCATTAAAAACATTAATTTAAACACGCATGCAAGTAAAATAAAGTTTGGCTAAAAAAAGTACTATATAGGGAATAAAAATGTGTTTTCACTTTTCATGCAGTCGTGGCGTGTAGAAGGGAAATGGATGCCAGATGAGATGGCAGGATAAGTGGTGTTGCAGCATCTTGAGGCAGTGACTATGACATTAGGGTTGTGGTAGCAGCGGTTCTAGTAATTTTTTTATTAAAGCACTTCATAACCATGTGCTCTACATTAGGATATCAATTTTAAGAACTAAGATTCAGTGTGTAAACAATAACAGCAATCATCATCCATGGATATGTGTATATGGGTGTGTGTGTGTGTATGCATTTGGGCCATAGATTCAGACCTTCTGGGTTAAGATTTGACGTGAATTCTAGGATCCACATCCACATTCAATGACAATACTTGACAGAACATGATTGGAGTATAGATTCATCCCATCCCCATTAAAACAACGAAGTACACATATATTAATATAATTTGACCATTTTTCTACTAACCCAAGAATATTGATAAAGGGTGGGACAGTAAGTGCATATGGATGAAGCATAGGGGAAAATCCAACGGTTTAGATTTGGTACCATAGTGAAGCATAAAATCCGCATAACATATGGAACGCTACAAGGAGACTGAAGCATGAACCAAAATTTAAATATGGTGTTTTGTTATGAATACGACAGGGATGGTTCCTATCAGAACTAAATGGTTTCACCGTGGAGGTGATTTAGAAAAGAAGACCTAGGCCAGGATTGGTCAAAACATGTAAGTAAAAAAAAAAAAAAAAGTTCGGATACAAACATGAAGACCACGGTGACATAAATGTAATGCAATGTGATATACATGTATGTACAACCAAATGGTGAGATCATAATACACTTGTCAGTTGTCGCTGACAGAGTAGTTGTGTTTGAAGAAGTGAAGTTGTGTTTGACGGAGTAGTTGTGTTTAACAAATCAATTAAAAACGTTTATGTTATCCATAATAGTTGTGAATACCCTGATGCACAAAAACAGCAGAGGGTTTTATTCAGATTTATGAATACAACAACAGAGGGTTTTATTCAGATTTACCAATGTTAGCAATACATAAATTTACATTTCTTTCTTCATTCAGCATTGACGTTACCAATGTTACAAAACAGAAATTTGTAGCAGAGTCAGATGTGATTCACAGATTTCATTCACAGAACCCATTTAGATTTCAAATTTCATTCACAGACTCAGATTTCATTCAGCATTGACAAATCAATAGGTATTTCACAAATAATATTCAGTATTGTCCTTTTTAATTTTTAAATGCCAATGATAAGAAATCAACTTACCAATGTTACGAAAATCAATTTTGTAACAGAATTAGATATTCATTCACAGATTTAAGTCTGGTTTCAGATTTTAGATTTCATTCACAAAATCAGATTTCATTCAGCATTGACAAATCAATTTGAACTTTAAAAATGAAATGTTTCATTTTTAATGAGAATTATAAGAAATCAAGCTACCAGTGTTTAAGAGAATGAGAATTATAATAAATAAAATTGAACTTCTGATATGAAATTGTTCACAGAATCAGATTTCATTCACAGATTTACACAACTTTCCATTTGTTTAACAGACATGATAGAGACATTACAATGTGTTATGACTAGAACTCCTGGTTTTGTTGTTTATAGAGATACATGGAGACAATTGTTTGTAAATTCAGAATGTTTCACATGGAGCCATTGGCAGAGTTATGAACACATAAGTTACTTTTCAGAGAACTTGCAAAAAAATTGGTATACAAATTCCAAAAATCAGGGGGAAAAATGAGAAAACATATGAAATGCATGTTTCATATTTGAGAAAAATCTAATTTCGGCATTCAGATTTCAGGTGAGGCACAACAGTGAGATTTATGAAGAAAATAATTTTGATTTTAGATTGGGTGACAAATCAGGATGTAGAAATTCCAGATTTCACAAAAAATTGGCAGAAAAAAAAACAGAAAATGGGTTTTGCATTCTCTTCATAGGGTGGTAGATTCAGACATCGTAATGTGAAGAACACCTGAAATAATCATTAAGAAAAATGTGTTTTCAACCACTAATCGGCCGTGATGTCTAATTTCCATGACAGATTCAAAATCGAAGTGAGGTTTTGCAGTGAGTGCCACAGATATAATGGTGGCTTTCCCATTCTGCAAATCGAAATGAAAAAAATGTAACCCAAAGTGGAGGAAAATTTTTTAAGCCGCAACAACAATAGGTTCCAAAGATCAACCGAGTAGATCGGGTTGAAGGTTAGGGTATTACGCAAACAAACCCCCCCTCAAAAAAAAAAAAAAAAAAAGAAAAAAGAAAAGGGAAAGCTTAGTTTACCTTCAAATTCCAGATCTTTGAGAGCCTGAGTTGTAGGGTCGCCGCTGATATAAACTCCGGTGGCGCACCAATGTCAATTATGTTGTCGTTCATCTTCCCCTCAAGCGCCATTTGGATCGCCTTGTTTGCTTTAGCTCTAAAATGGATGACCTAACTGGTGCGAATGTGTTTGAGGGTGTGATAGTGTGAACACCGACCCAGGGGTAATTTGGTAATTTCACCCCTCCTTGTATGTAAGTTACGCCCCTGAATGTGTTTTTGTCGGTTTGTGGCTAATTTAGCCAATTCTGTGGTGTAGTGGCTAAATTAGCCCAGAACTCTCTTGCCAAACGGACCCTAAGTGCTTATGAGAGGAGTACATAGATATCAATAGGATGAGGTCTTGCTTTTGAGTTAATGGAACAACATCGGAGGATTGTAGGAATCTAACTCTATTAATATATTAGCATCCTAGTGTATGTCCCAAAAAAATCCATGCTTTTGTCAGAAGTTTTTAAAATTTTTTGGTTCTCTATAGATTTGAAATCTCATAAAAATTAAAATAAAAAATTGGATTAAAAAAAAAAAGTTTAGTAAAGTTGATTTTCTTGTCTTTTATGTTTTTCAATAAATTTTATTTCTTTTATCTTTAGTGAGTTTTTATTTAAATTCTAAAAATTTCTAGTCTAGAAGCAACCTAAAAAGTCAAAATAAATAAATAAACTCATTTAATACACCAAAAAAATAAAAATAAATTAAACAAAGCTATAAAAAAAAAAAAAATCTACTACCATATTGTGCCTATTTGGTGTAGCTTAAAAGATGCTTATTTCAGCTTTCAGCTTAATTTAAACTATTTTGATGTGTTTGGTTTAGCTTATAGCTTATAGCTTATAGCTTTTTGGAAGTCAGAAATCAGCTTATTCTTTGAGTGGGGCAGGAGATGCTTAATTTATAAGTCAGAAATCAGCTTATGTTCATAGTTATAAGCTATAAGTTGTTTAGGCATAAGCTATAAGCACTTTCCCACAGCTCTACCAAACAGGGCCATTGCCTGTTGTTATCACTTTTTGGAACAAGTACCCAGATGATATCAATGGATGTGACTCATTATCATAAAGCCATACTATCTGTCATTTCAAATATCGCCCATAAGGTGGAGCGAAATGGAGAATGGACGTTCTCACACCATAATTAGCATTCGACATTCGGATTTCAAAAGCCCAATTCATCTATGACTTATTACAATAGAAGTCTGAAGAAGATCATACATATCTTCTGCATCAAAAGACCATCTTCAAATGACCTGATAGGACAAAAGTCCAAGCCTCCTATGATTTGGTATTAGGGTGTTTGCGGTTCGGTTGGGGTTGAAATTTTTTTAATTTTTTTAAATTCACCATCCATCTTTCGGATTGGCAGATTAAAAAAAATCAATTCGCATCTGTCCACCAGATTGACGAATGCGGATTGAGTGGATTGACGGATAGATATGAATTGATTAAGCGGTTTAAACTTTTACAAATTTTGAACATAATACAACAATTTGTCAATATTTTTTTTTATTATTATTTATAACAATCCAACTCAACATAACTAAAAAATTATTAAGTAAATTGTCAAATACCGATAATAAATACGTATATAAAAATCATGCATTATCAAAACTATTTCATTACTTTTTTTTTACTCAAAAACTATTTAATTTGATTTTTTAAAAAAATAACAAAATTAAGGCTTATAGTTTCCACACAAAAATACCAAATATCGATACTTGGCATTTGATAAAAAGATTTTCAAATTGAAAACACAGTAGAATATTTAAACTCTTTTTCATTTGAAAATACAAATAGAATATCTAAACAAATTAAAAACACAAAATCTTCTAAATTACTAGGGGTGCTCGTGGTTTGACAGTTCGATTGTGGCCAAAGGAACCTCATATTTGTCATCCGTCCAAAACTGGGCAGATTAGAAAAATCAGTCCGCAACCGTCCGTTCGTCATCACGCATCCATCCAAAATGCAGTAGATTGGTTCGGTTCAGTCTATTTGGACGGATCAAAATATCCGCTACTCACTCCTACTTGGTACAACCAAAATTAAAAGCCCAACGTTTTCAGTGACTTGACACACTCAAAATCCTAGGTTGAAAAGGCCCATTTCAATCATTTAAAGCCCATTCAACAACAACCCACCAAAGTATGGGACCAAACAGTCAAATAATTCCCGAAGGTCATTGTGGAGTCCAATAGCTACCCAAGGAAAAATGCCTGAAAAATGCCCATTCCGGTCCCATTCAATAGGAAAACAAGCTCAAATACAAAGGCATAACATCTATATGGAAACCCAATTGCTTCATGGACTTCGACCAACAAACAACAACCAAGGCATACAAAAAGTACACAAACAACATAACCAATCCTTATGTTGTTCAAAAATATATATCAGTCGTGCTATGTAACTCGGCAAAACCAGTGCTTGAATGGCCCGATTTTTTTTTTCCTTCCCCTTCCTTGCCTTTTACACAGTTTCCTCTCTCTCTCTCTCTCTCTCTCTCAAAAACAGAATTCCACAATCCAAAATCAAAAACAAAATCAGAAGATAAAGAAGATGAAGAAGATATAGAGAGAAGAAAAAGAGAAAAGGAACCGAGAGAGAGAGAGAGAGAGAGCATCAACATCAAGATCAACAACAACAACAACCAACAATCACAACACATCATCATCATCAACAACACATCATCATCAACAACATATCTGTTCTTGCTCTGTTTTTTTTTCTTTTATTCTTCCATAACTTAGAACAGAGAGAGAAAGAGATACACAGAAAGAGAGAGATCTATACACAGAGAGAGAGAGAGAGAGAAAGAGAGAGAGAGAGAGAGAGAGAGGTACACAGATCTGTGTATACACACAGACGATGGCAGTGCCAGTGATGGCAGTGCTGGTGATGGGTGCTCTCTCTTCCGCCCCCATTTTCTCTCTTCTCTCTCTTTCTCTTCTTCTCTCTTCTCTCTTTTTCTTCATTTGTTCAGCAATATAAAAGGGAAAGAAAGAGAAAAAAAAAATGGCCAAAACGACATTGTCTTGGGAAGTCGAGCCATACGGGCCAAAAAGATTTCGAGCCATGAAGGATTATTCAACATATATATAAGAATTTCTTTTCTCCATAAGGTTTGTATTTCTTTTTTCCTCTTCAATTTGTGTTTTTATTTTCTATTCTACCGTTAAGTTTGGTTGATAGAATTAATTGGGTAGAGGTGTTTTTATTTTCTATTCTACCGTTAAGTTTGGTTGATAGAATTAATTGGGTAAAGGGCTTTTGAAAATTATGCAAAGAATTTAGGTTAAATTTGGTAAATCTACAATCTGGCTCAATAGAATGGCCTAACAATGTATGGACAGGCCCATTCGATGCATTGACTTAAAAATTTAAGGACAAATTACTTGGAAGTCCTATTTAAAATATAATAAGTCTATTTAATCTCACAACCTTTTGAATACTCTCAAAAGTCTACTACGTATTTTTCTTTTTCATTTTTCTCTATGTTCGTTTTTCTCTACATCTTTCTCTTCCTGATTTTTGGTGATCGGTGACCATGCCTTACTTCTTCTCTTTCTCTTTCTAATATATAGTCACCGGTGAGCGACGACCATAATTGCTTAGGGTTCACCGACAACCACCGACCATCGACTTTTTACTTTACCCTCACTGATACCGAAAAGGACGAGTTTCTGACAAAGAAGATTGGTAGATCTACTCAGATCTACATCAAATTTGAGTAAATTTATAGGAGATTTGATTAGATCTAAACCAAAAAAAGTTGTCAGAGTACAATATTCTCTTTATATTTGTTTCTCTCATTCGATTTCTCACATTTCTATTTTCCTATTTTAATGGAGAAAATTTTTAAATTTTGAACAAGTTGTTTTTAAATTTTAGTTACAGGCAGTGAAAACTGTAAACTTTTACAATTTTAGTTTTTTGGTACTAAAATGAATCATGCTTTAAAACTATAAATTTATAGATTCATAACATTCTTTCGAACTGTAAAATTTTGCAATTTCATAACATGTTTTGCAGTTTAATTAATAAGGATAAATGCTTAATAGAATCGTACTTTGAAACTGTAACATTTTACAACTTCAAAGCTTACTTTTCAGTTTAATCAATATTGGAGATTATTTTCTTAAACCCTACAAAAATTGAAAAATAATATATATATATTTTCTCATTGTTGTTTGTTGTTGTTACGTTTTGTTTTGTTTTGTTTTTTTTTTTTCCTTTCAGTTTATCAATATTTAACATATTTTTCTATGTTTTTTCACTACAATTTCTCCATTTTTTTGGGGCAATATTTTGAACATTCCGGTGAATCTCTAATGATTTTTTTGACATTCAACAAACATTCTGGACATTCCGGTGACTTCCAGTGACATTCAGAACACTCCAGTGAACTTCCGGTGATACTCTGCCGACTTCCCGATGACATTGAATATTCCAACAAGTCTCTGGTGACTGTTTGATAGAAGTCTGGCGATAGTGGGATGTAGCAGCGTTTTTAAAGTTACAAAAAAAAAAAAAAAAGATTTTTTGGTATCAATTAAAAATATATAAGACTAATTGGTGCAAGTGTTTTGTTTTGAAATTAGATAAATTTTAAATTTTGTATATGAAACTTACTGGTAGGTGCACCAAAATTTTACTCATGGCATAGCCTAATAGTCCAAAAATATTTTTGGGTCTGACTTAGTAATGAGAGACCATGTGATTGAAAAGATGAAAAAATAAAAATAACTACCTATAATTTGGAGTTGGGATTTTTTAGAGCCATCATTTTAAAAGTGATTTTAGAATAATTGTTAATATGATTGTTATGCTCTCAACTTTTTATTATTATATTTTTAATTTTTGTAAAATTGAATATTAATTATTTAAAAGAAAACTGTAAAACCACTTTAGAGAATTTAGACTCATAACTAAAGTCATAATAAAGGTACATAGTTATTACCCTTCCAAAACAAAAACAATCCGGATTTGACATTTTATAATAAAATAAATCATTAATTTTATTTTATCAATTAAAATCCTATATCATTAGGTATGTAACAAATTAAAAGTTAACACATGTTCTAAGCATTACTTGCCAAAAGTTTTTTTTTTTTTTTTTTTTAATTTCTTATTTTGTTCTGGCTTGTTTTTAAATTTTTCATTTTTTCCTATTTTGGTTTCTTTCTTTTTGGTTTTCTTTGGGTGGAGTTTGGAGGATTATGTTGAAAAATCAGCTTTCATATATGTATTTTTTTTTGAATAATTCTATTTGCACATCATACAAACTCTCACTACATACAATAATAGTATTCGAATATAAATATTCGAACAAAAGTTAAATATAGGATTGTCCAAAATTGTACAAATTCTATCCAGGTATAAATTTATGAACATAAAACAGCTGTTTGAATATAAATAATTGAACAAAATTTATATTTGAATAATTATTTTTATTAATAATTTAAATCCGAATATTTGACATTTGTTTGAAAGTTGTTTGGGATGCTACTAAATAACATACTTTTTGTCCTTTTATATTTTTTTGTCACATCACGTCTCTATTTTTTTGCACAATTTTTTTTATAAAAAGTCAAAATATTATTAAAATAGCCTACTATTTCCAAACTAGGTTTATATCCAAACAACCATTTGTGGTGTGTATTGAGAGCTTATATAGTGTGTAAATAGAACTTTCCATATATATATATTTTTTTGGTTTTTAGAAAAACATTTTTTTTTTCTTCTTTTCTCCATATAAATGCTTCTTATTTTTGGAAAATAGTATGGAGTTTTTTAAAACAATTCAAAATATATTCGATTAATTTTTTTTTATTGATGATATACTCAACGAACCGTACAATATGAGTGGTTTGATTTCTTTAATCTTCTACTCTAATCAATTTTGAGAAGAAAAATCTTATTTTGGGAATAATACTTAATTAATTAAAATAAAGGCCGAATGCCATTAAATTTAGTGAAATATAATGAAATTATTAATTTTTAACTTTTACAAAATAAGGATTCCATTATATTTTTGTATTTATTGGTCAAACATCCTTATCCAACTTTTAGTAGTGGGAGAGGTCCATAATAAATTTTTCTGTAGCCTAAGGTCCCTTACCCACACCCACATATAACACCTACTTTCTCATTCTCTCTCCTGTCTCTTCTCGCACCAAACCTCTCACTTTTCTCTGTTATATTCTTTTCTCCTAGGCTATGCTCTTCTCTAGCTGCCCAAAGGCAAGCCTTCGTGAAAGGAGAGGGAGAGGCCAACCAATCGGACATTGAGCATCTTGAGGACGACAATGTGCAGTTGATAAAGGGGTCTTTGGTGAGTTTGTTGAAGGAATTGGCAACGCCATCAATGTGGGATATGAAGATGTGGCCTATGTGGACTTGGGATCAACTCGGAGGGTGACGAAGTCGCTGATTTTGTTGATAGCGCAACTCAAGAAGTCAAAACTAGGGCCGATGTTAGCAACAGTTGCGGGTGCGAAGCACTTGTAGAGGTGAATATAGGCTTGGGTTCAGTAAGAACGATTGTAGAAGAAGAAGAAGAAGAAGAAGTAGTAGTAGTAGTAGTAGAGAGGCTCTATATCTCAAGGTTAAGGTTTAGATTGAGGATAACATGTGGACATTACTGTGGCGATGATGCTTAGGTAACAACACTAGTCTACATATATTAGTAGGCTAGTTCAATTTTCTCTAGTTTGGTAAAAACATAAAGAAAATTGTGAGTAAACTAGAGAAAATTGATCAAAATACAGAGAAATTTCAACCTAGAGAAATTTCAAAACACAGAAAAAAAAATCAGAAAAATTGAGCAAACTAGAGAAATTTCTCTAAGAAAATGTTGAGGGACCCTAATCACTATGAAAATATTGCATGCCCTTTATCCAATAAAATTTTAATATTAGAGACCTTAAAAAAAATTCCCCTATATTTTTCGTATTAAAACAAACATTACATTGAAATTAAAAAATAAAATAAAAAATTTTTTAAAAAAATTAAAATAATTAATTAATAAATACAATAATTATATATGATTGTAAAGGAAATCACACAAAGCTATATATATATATATATATATATATTCTAGTTTAAGAAGGCCCGTGCAAGGCATGTGCTATTATTACAGTATATTTAAGTTTTGTATTTTGATTATTTTAAAAAAATTAAAATATTATTTTATGAAATTGAATAGAATAAATCATTAGATATATAATAGAATTATGTAGTATGCTATGTATCATTTTTTGATTTGTTATACACCCAATGATATAGACTCTAATTCTATTACCATATCATTTTGGGTGAATTTATGAGTCTTTCAAATTTCTTCTAAATTTATAAAAAAAAAAAAAATATGGTGTGTAACTTTTCTCAACAGATAAATATAAAACAAATACTAAGATAATTCTCACATTTAAAAAAAACTAATAAAATAATTCACTGAACTAATAAAGAAGCAAAAGAAATACATATATACAAATAACTAATTTTATTAATACATAAATCATACTCTCAGAACAAATTACTAATTTTATTAATAAGTAAATCATTAAGTAAATTAATAATTTTTAATGATATGAAAAATATTTTTCAGTTAACCATTTTGTTAATAAATAAATCATTAAATCAATTAACAGTTTTTAATGATATAATAAATATTTTTTAATAAACAATTTTGATAATTTATTATTGCATGAGAGAATTGGTTTTTTTTTTTTTTTTTTTGTGTTAAATGAAAATTTATAACAAACGATAGTTGTAATTTCTAGTATTGTAGGACCGATTCATATTTTAAACAAACCTTATGGGTGTATTTGTAATTTGTTAAAAAATAAAAGATTTATGTTTCATAATTGATCAAGAATGTTTGCGTAATTATGAAAAAAACCTGTTTGATGATTGACCAAGAATGTACGCATAATTACGAAAAAATCTGTTGCATAATTAATCAAGAATGTTTGTGTAATTACGAAAAAATATTCAATCGAAAAAAAAAGACGAAACTCAAACCGTTAAACAGTTGTTATATATATATTTATAGCCTGACAATTCTAACATTTTTCGACAGTCTTTCTAAAGTCCACCGACTTAATATGATTAAAAAAAAAAAGAAAAAAAAAAAAGAGACATCTTGAATATATATGTCTTCAATGAGATGATACTTTGTTGATTTTGAGGTTCTTATCATAATCCATATGAGTAATCTTTCACATTTTAAATTACAACATTTGGATTAATTTTATATTTGAAAAATTACGTTGGCCAGACTTAAATTTATTTTGTGTTTGGTTGGAAGATTTGAGGAAGGATTTAAAAAGAGAAATAGAAAAGGTAGATAAAATGTGAATAAAACATATTTATATTTCACTTAATTTCACACACCTTTTCCCTTTTCGTTTCTAAATCCCCCTCCAAATCTCTCAATCAAACACAATACTAGTCTACTTAAATTTTTCTTCGCTAAAACATTTCAAATTATAAGTTTTTCTCCTCTATTTAAGTTAATATCTTTATTTGATTTTATTAATTTAGATATTACTCTCATTACTTTTTAAGAAGTAAGCTTAAGTTGTTTATATAAATATTAGCACAATACTCGTATTATGCACAAGAATAAATAAATAATCAAAAATTAAATAATAACATAATATTTATTAAAAATATATTAGAAAAATAATTTAGAATCAATTAAGTTTTAACCTTTTAAAATTATTTTTTTTAAAAAATTTCATTGTCTGTTCTAAATTCTTAGAAATAAAAGATACATATTCATAGTTTAATTGGTAAAAATTTATTAAAAAAATAACAAATTACAAAAACTACATTTACGATGAAAAATGAATACATTTCATTCTATGAGTCATGTAATTTTAGTTTATTCTATGTCAAAGTTCAACCGGTGATATAGTAAATTACATTTGTCAATGTACTAATTATTCTTTGTCTATTTTGTAAAGCCTAAAAATTTGCCTACTCATGTTTTAAAAATTATAATTTGTCTTATGTCATAACTCTCATGTTAAGGAAAAATGTTTGGGAGCACTAATTTACCACTACCAATCTACCCCTAAAGATATGGAATGGACTATGTAATGGTTGGTTTCTAGACCTAGAGTTGGGGTAGACATTAAAAGTAACCTTGAAGTTGGTTGACTCAATCTTTATGCCAACTTGACTTCGACCTAATCATTAAATAATTATCTTGGTCTATATCCAATCCATGAATCACTTGACCCATTGACTTATTAAATTGATAAATGCATATCTATTATAATAAAAATAAAAACTTGAACATGTTTTTTTCTTTTTTTTTAAGAAAAATACTTTGTAATATTTTTTTTTTTATATATTTATGTTTAAACTATTATATGAATATTCAGGTATATTTATTTATAAACAAATTTACTTAAGTTCTATTCAATCTGAACTACTTCTAACTTTGGATCTACAACAACCCCAAAATATTAAAACCCGACTCATTGAATATAAGCCATTATTATCATTCAATCCCATTATAAATAAAAACCAACTGTAGCACTCTAGAAATTTCTTTTTCTTTCTCATAGCTCGAGCGATGGAGTGATCGCTTGAGCGGTCTTGCGAAACTTCCAGTACTTTTGCAGGTCTAAGATTCTGGGAGCTGTTGATGTTCGCTCGAGCACAGGGTTGGTCGCTTGAGCGGTGTGGTGTCTCCGACGCTCGAGCGTAGGAGTGGTCGTTGAACGGTCTGTTCAAGAACAGGTCTTTAAAAGTCATTTTCGAGTCACTTTTCTTCATTATTATCAGATTCTCTCTCTCTCTCTCTCCCCTTCCAGCTATTGTTGAGTTCCAAACTCACAAAGGCTTGGATTTTATCTCCTTAGAGTAAGATTCTCACCCATGTTCCTTATATAAAAATGAAGAGCACGACAAGGGCTTCCTATCAATTTGAGTGGATCATGTTTTCATTGACGTTGGAATTTCGAGGTTTTTCCTCTTCTTGCTAGAGGTAGAAATTTCTTTGCTTCTCTTCAATATTTTCTTATAGATAGATGAGTGGTATGTTGGTAATGCATAAAAACCTCATGTTGAGGGATTTTTCTTAAAAGCATATAGATGAAGTAAGGGTTTCCAAATCAAGGGAGTTAACTTTATAAGTTATGAGACTTAAGGAAGTTTTGAAGAATTGGAACGTGATTTTGTGCCTTAAAGTAAAAATCCCTAATTTTTGTCAAACCTTAGTTATGGATTTTATTTTTAAAATGATGAATTATTTCAGTTGGCCTTAAATTCGCAAAAGTTTATGATTTGTTAAGATTAGTATAAATGATGATAATTAATTGTTGTGAGAATGATTATGGCATATGAGGGTTCTGTTGGAGGAATTGATAATAGAAAATGAATTAATAAAGTTTTGGAAAGTGTATGATACCAATTGCGTTATATAATTGAATATAAAGAGTTGGTGTTAATTGCAGAGAAGTAAAGAATATTGTGTAGAACAAATTGTAATTGTTTCTAAAGATAAATCTTGTGCTTATTATGGAATGTGTTGTTGGTTAATTGTATAATGGAATAAATGAATGATGTTGGTGGTTTATCCATGAGTTGTAATAAAGAAGCACATGACGAATTGATGGATTGTGATATTAGAATAAGGGTCCATTTCCTTCTAGCTTGTGATCGGTAAAGCATGGCGCTTGATAGAGGTTCTGCATTCCTTTAGAGTAGCACCCAAAAAAGCGTGTGGTCTATTGAGATATGTGGATGTTCTGCGTTCCTTTCGCCTTGTGACTAGTAAAACATGGCGCTTGATAGAAGTTCTGCATTCCTTTCAAAATAGCGTCTGAAAAAGCATGTGGTTCGTTGATATGGCTTGGTAATGGAGATGGTTGTTGGTTGTGGACTTGTGCGAGATAATTATAATGGACTTGGTATGTGTAAATGAGATAAATGGAAATGAATCGATTTGCATTATATGGATTGGTTATTTGGTATGTGTTGAAATAAGTGTAGTTATATGTATGATCATTAGTAATGCATAAAAAAGGACTTTTAAGAAAGACTGCCAGAAATTTATACAAGAATGGTAAGAAGATAAAAGAAAAGTGTTTTCTTCGAAAGGTTTAGTAGATTTTCATGAGGATAGTATTACCTATGCGTAATTTATTTTGAGTATAAAAGGCACATTAAGTATTTATATATCATCTGTTAGCATTCATGATCACATATATCTATCGATCTTATTGTTGAGAATCATGATAGATCCCTACTGGACATATTTGTTTATCCTACGTTATTTTTACCATTTTCAGGATTACAGTCGGAAACATCGGTTTAAAGATTTGAGAAGTCTAATTTTCTTTTATGTATGTTTGTAATACAAAGTGTAAATGAGAGATATGTTGGATATTGAGATTTATGAGTGTCTCCTCATGTAATTATTTACTATGAGCATTTCAATATCAACCTTGGCATGTGTTATTGTTGTATTTATTCGAGAGAGAACATTTTCTTTAATTAAGTGTAATGTTACTCCTATACATGTCATGCAGTTGGACTTCATCTAAAGGTTTTGGTAATGTGTTTGGATATAAAATTTGAGGCGTGACACCAACAATGCGGAAGCAATAGTTATTTATAAAAATTCTAAGAATCAGAATCATACAGCAACCCTGTATTTCATTCATGATTTCCAAAATGGAGATTACAAAAGGAAACCACATGCATTGATACATTCATAATCCATAAGGTTTCAATTTATAGCATGCGATTTCAATACATAAAGTTCAATAAATACAAACTATACCCAATGGCTAAAAGTTCTAAGGCCTTACCCGATTACATCAAAAGTGGGTTTTAAGACCAATACTAATAAGCCCTTGACTGTATAAAATAAGGTAAATAAATAATGAGCTTCATGCTACAAAATCCTCCGAAGTCATTACTCTGTTAGAGGTATACCGTCCACACTTGAAAAACTATTTCCACACAGGGATGAGTATAAAGCCCAATAGGGATAATCTTAATGAAGTGCATGAAACTTAACAATATCATGAGATAGATGCAAATGAGATGCGATGCCCAAAAACATAAGTTTTTCATTTAGAAACCTTATGCCATGTACTTGTTCAAATCCACAACTAATCAATCATTCATTTTGATAAAATAAGGGGCGGTAAATATGACTCTGGTAATCACTAGGATGGTGTTTGCAAGTAGTCTCAATTGAGTACTACCAAAACCACTTTATTGGTTTTTAACGAGAAAGAAATTAGGACCTATTTCGTGTGTGTTTAAATTTAGAACTTTCACCATAGACCTAAAGCCAACTTAATTCTCAACAATCTACACCACCTAATCGGATTCATCAAGGTTGAAAAATCTGAAAATCCCCGAGATATTGATTTGTGATTATGTATCAATTTTAAACAGTAAATAACAATCCCAATCAAACTATCAGAGATAAATCGACATAACAATTTAACATGGAAAAACCACAATTGGAACGCTTCCAATTGTGATAAAAAATCAACGGGCCAAAACCACAAAACAATCCACTAAGAGACAAAAAAGGAATCACACAAGTGTACTTTCAATTACCTAGTGAATCCATGCCCAAATTGAACTGACCTCAATATGCCTCTTCCACTACCATCTTCATCTCGAAATTGTCTTACCCAACGTTGAATCCACAACGCTGTTGTCGAATCCACGATGATAAGCCACTTCGTAATCCACTAAAGCTTTAGGCCCAAGTTCCCCAGAATCTACCGAAGAACAACTCTCCATTTTTTGAATAAAAGAAAATAAACCCCTTGATGATGTTTCTATAAAGTTCATGAATCCATTGATCACTCTTAAATCATCAACAAAACACTCATAAAGCACACTCCAATATAAAACACTTTGTATTTTCTTCCTCTCTAAAAATCTGGATGGCACAAAACCTACAAACAACGATCAACGCACTTTATAAAAAATAGGATCGCGCAGACCGCTTGAGCTCACATTTCACCGCTTGAGTGGTGTGACTAAAGACGATGTGAAACATATAGGGTGACCACTCGAGCACAACTTTCACCGCTTGAGTGGTAAAACTTTCTTCCCAGAAGTTTAGGCGCTCTGCAAAAGTACCGAATGATCCTTTTCTTCGCTCGAGCGCACAAATGACCGCTTGAACGATCAAACAACATTGACTGCATTTATCCCCGTACTTAGTCAATGAAGTGGCAAACATGACAGGATTAAGATCACAGACTCCTCTACATAGGCACAATTTTGGTTGGATTCGTATCTAAACACTCACATCCTCATTGAAACTTAAGAACGAATAAAATTACAACTGAACGGAGTTTTGTCAATCGAGATTGCCAATTATGAAAACCTAACAATCTCTCCCTTTGGCAATTCCATGAAAAAACAAATAAATTCCTAATCACCCTAACCCATTACAACCAATAAAAACTAACTTCTTTCTTAATGTCAATGTAGACACCCCATTTTAACTGGCCCTAAAACTTGGACGCTTTCTTTTGATTACCCGATGATGAAAATAAGAATATGTTTTTTGCACAATCCTTAGTAAAAAAAGATGCAATTTGAGCTTTACTCTCCACCGTAAACTTCCTGTCAGGCATCCAAAGCGAAACGAAGTCGAATCGGAGTGAAACAATTTTTTCTCCTCTAACCGGTCGACTGCCTCCAAACAATTTGCACCAGTTTTTGTGTGGTTCAGGTGGGCACTTCCCAAACCCATTTTTCTGACCCATTCATGAATGCATGTACACTCATCCTCCATTGCTTAGTGCTTGATCCATTGAAGCTAATGCTCCACTTTTGTCTTCCATTAGCTCCATTAGTGCTTCATTAATGCTCCATTTGTTCCATTATCTTCATTAATGCTCCATTCTTGTCTTCCACCATTTCTTCACTTGTGTTGCCTATATGTATAAATCAGATTGTTGAGAGGAGGAGGATGATAGATTGAGAAGAGAAGGCTAGGGATAGAGAAGAAGAGAGTTTAAGGTTTGAATTCAAGATTTAGCCAAAATTTAGTGTTAATTGTGACCTTTCATTTCTCAAACAATACACTATATCTCATCTTCTATTCCAAAAGTTATCCAAGTCATGTTATTGTAGTCAAATTCTAGAGTTTTGATCAAAGAGAGAATAGTCTTTGTGAAGTTCCAAGTGATCATCTCCTACACTTGTCCAAAGCCACCTTTGAAGCTCAAATTCCAAGCTCTTGAATTGAGGATTAAGAACATAATTCACAAACTTGAGGTTGATCAAGAGGAAGTTTGGAAATCAAGAAGTTCAATCTTTCTTTGGAAGGTGAATTTCAAGTATTTCATTTTCTTACATGTTCTTTCTCATAATTATTTTCTTACTTTATATTTCATAGTGTTTTGTTTTAATCCAAGTGGTTAGTTTAGCTTATATTTATTTTCTTGCTTTCTATTTTATAGTGTTTTGTTGTAATCCAAGTGGTTAGTTTAGCTCAAATTTATTTTCTTGCTTATTTTCTTGCTCTTGTTTCATATTGTTTTGTTGTAATCCAACCGGAAGCGGTTAGTTTTCAAGTCATTTATTTTCTTGCACTTTCAGTCTTATAGTCATTTTCTTTTTTAAGTTGAATATTAGTTTTGTTGTAAGCTAACCGGAAGTGGTTAGTTGAGCTACCTACATATTTCTTGTTTGTTCTTTCCTCGATGTTGTAACAAGATAGGTTTTGCTAGGCCTAGTTGGCTGGTCGGCCTATTTGGCCTACCGGTTAGCTTCTTTTGGGACAAAACGGAGTAGCCTTTCGGCGTTAAGCATACTAGTTTTTGACAATCCTGAAGACACTTGAAGTTTCTATTTTGTTGTTTTTTTTTTTATTTGAGTGTTTTGTGAGGTTTTTATTTTGTTGTAATATTTTTCTCTTCCCTCTCTAATTTGGTTTGTAATTATTCTTTCAAGCATTGTAATAATTCCCCGCCCCACTTCTTTCTATCTCATTCTTTTCCTTACTTTCCTTATTTCTGTATAAGCATCATATTTTGTTCTTCATTTTATTCATACTTTGTATCCATGTTTCATGTATTTTGATTTGGCTTAGTTTGCATTTGTAGATTTAATCAATTCCTATGTGATTATGTGCACTACCTCATGTTCTTGAGATGATTCAAGCCAAATCTTTAGTTGCATTTCATGAGTGAATTGCATTAGAAGTTTGTATGTAAGATCATGCATATTTTGCTAACTCTGTTTTGTAGCTGTTCGCCGGACGTCGGTAAACATGTAAGTTTTTATACTTTAGCATCCTACTTGTGTGTATTTTGTTTACTATGTTTAAGCATCTTATAATGTGGCTACTTGCGTACTTAATATAACTGTATGAATGCTGGTGGATGGAGGTTGTGTCACTTAATTTAGAATGATGTTGATTTTTCATGTTTGTAAACTCAATTTCTTTGGGTTGTACATCTTCAAAACTCTTTCAAAACACATGAAATCACGTTGTTCCAAAATAAATGGTATAGTCTATACTTGTATCCTTCATATAGTAAATTTAATAATCAGAATATGAACATATAAAGTCAATAAAACTCATATTATGGTTTAGTAAAGGCTGATCTTTAATCGGGTGAGGGGGAATACTCAATTAATGACCTTCTCCTCTTATACCTAAGGTTCTGAGCCAAGCATCTTTGGTTACGGTGAACAGTGGCATTGGTACGAGTCACGGGTTTCCTAATTTTTTCAAAAATATTAGGTGGCGACTCTAAGATCTGGTGATGTAGTCCATTTTTGGCAAAGAATCTGTATTAAAACGGATGTTCCATAAAAAGTTGCCAAATCTGGACTCTTATCTATATTTCACATTGCACTCGTGAGACTAGATCAAAGAAGTTGAGAGTTCGAACTGTTTAACGCGCACGAGTACCCCCTTGCAATGTTACAGTCAAGATCTACAAAATAGCTATTAGTACCACAGGAGTATATGAAAGCAATAGATATAGCTATTAGTGTCATAAGAGTATATGAAAGCAATAGACATAGCTATTATTGTAACAAGAGTATATGATAAAAATAGACATATGACAAGATTATCTTGAAGCATGAATAGATGGAAGCATGAATAGATGAAAATTGGAGACTTTAGAACATGTAGCATGAGTAGATGGAAATTTTAAGAAATATGCAAAAACAATCAAAATTCTCCCCCTCAAAATTCTCCCCATTTTTGTCATGAATTGTCAAAGGAAGCGCAATCAACTAAAGCAAGAGCATAAACAGCACAAGCAAGGACAAGATGATGTAATTATCAATAGCATGCAAGAAGTAAGCAATAACTAAGCAGTGCATAGCAACATGCAAACCAACTAATACCAATCTCCCTTACCAAACCAATTAATGTAAGTTCATGCTAAAAAACCCTTGAAATGATTATCCAAACTCCCTCTCACTAAAAGTAATCACAAACACCGAAAAAAATGAACAAAAAGAAAAAGATAAAAATAAAATGGTGGAGCAAGCAAGGAATTTCATATTTGTACCTTAAAATACATAATAATATCCAAGAAACACAATTACTTGAAAACACAATGTGCACAACCTCTAGAAGATTTCTCAAGAAAAAAATGTGATACGACATGTGAAAAGCATAGATCTCATAATAAAGTGTGTGTGTGGCTCTTGGAGATCGATAAACATTAGATTTAAATCCTAGTAGTGATCTGATAGCTAGACCTCCAGCAAGAGAATCTAAACACAACTTAGGAAAGTCAAACCACTAGGAATCAAGGAGTATTTGTTGAGTACATGCGGAGGTTCCCCCTCAGTCAATGAATCAGATTTTTATTTTTATTTGAATTTTCTTTCTTTCTTGTGCGCATTCATTGACGGCTTTCATGCTCAAGAGTATGGAAACAGAACTAGAGAAGTATGGATAAAATAAGGATAGCCTAGTTGATGACTCTAAGGTAACCTTTTCCGCATGCCTTGACTACAAAGAACTGAGGGGAAAGCCGTGGAGATACAAAAAGATGGAAGGTGGTTAAGAGACTCAACATCACCCATGATGTGCTAGTATACGTCAATTCCTCTAGAAAAGCAAAAGACACAATGCTAGAAGTCCATAGAGAAATTTGATCACTTATGTAGAAGATTCTGATATTTGCTAATCCAATAGTGTGTACAAAATGAGACATACTAATCAAAGTACACGCACTCTAAAATGAGTAATGACCACATAAAGCACATACATATTAACATGTAATGGATATTCTCATCAATTCCATATATACCAAGAAATTGTCAAAAATTTCAAGCTTGCAAAACCATACTAAAAATATATATATATATATATATATATTTTTGTTTTTTTTTTTTTTGGAGGGGGGTTAAACAAAGCAAGAAAGAAAACGAATAAGCACACATAAACTGACCCAAAACGAAAAACAAATAGAAACCCAAAAACATAGAGAAAAAAAACTAAATAAACATGTTAAATTGAGTCAAGCTTTCTCACCCACCGCTTTAATATTAACAATGTCATGGGAATTGCGATTTTTGAGTGGTGTCTTGACGTTGTGGTTCCTTTCCCCTTCAATGGGAACCCGTCCCGACTTGGTTTGCAACCTCCTACTCCAAGGTCTAGGCAAATGCAAACTCGCTTCATGTTTGGTCTTAAGAAAATCAAAATAAGAAGGTCTAAGTTGACCCTTAAGTTCATTATGACCAACAAATGTCTCTTACCCCAAGAGGTATTAAAATTTCTTCTACTTCTATAAGACACTCTCCCATACAACTCATAACAATAAGGGCGAATATGACCATACATACCATAATGATGACAAATAAAAATAGGGTGTACCTTCTTTTCTTTGACTGTACAAACTCTAGGAAGATTGAGAAGTCCATCCTCATATTGAATTATTTGCTCTTCCTTTCCTTGAGTTCTGGTATCACGAGATGTATATGGACTCCATTTTTGCTCCTTGTCACCACAAAAGCCAATGCCCCTCTTGTCATAACACATTTGTTGTGACCTAATGATATTGTCCAAAGTCTTTGATCATTTGTTCCAAAGACCAATGGTAAGCCATAGCACAATTGAGCTCTTCCTCTTTGTTGATGACTAGCTCTTCCAAGGCAACTTGAGACATCTCGAGAGTTTTAATCTTTTCTTTATATATTGCATAGATTTCTTATATTCCTCTATGTCTCACAAGTCAAGAGCTTTGCACAAAGAACTTGTCAATCATTAGAGATCTTGACGGCATTATTCCTAGCTTCAGAAATCTCTTTCTTTAGTTTGACATTCTCACTTTCATAGGCTTTGAGTTTGATAATTGTAGCCCAACTTTTCGTGCTCCTTTCAAAAGGCGAATAGCCCTACAGTTCGGACTCCTATGGTTCTAAATTTGATCTCACAAGTGCAATGAGAAATAGATAAACACCAAAGAGTCCAAATCCGGCAAATCTTTTGGAAAATTGATTTTGAATCAAATGCCAAAAATGGACTATTTTGCCAAATTTTAGAGTCGCCACCTAAATATTTTTAGGAAATTTAGGAAGCCCAAGACTCATGCCAAAGGCAATTAGTCCGTCATCAGCAAAGTGTCTCAGCTTGGGAACTTAGGTACGAGAGGAGAAGGTCATGAATTGAGCACCCCACTTGCCCGATCAAAGATCGGCCTTTACTAATCATGATGTGATTTTTATTTACATTATATACTCTTATTCCAATTTTTTAGGTATATTACTATGTGATTCTTACACAAGTATGGACTAATTTACAAAAATTGGAACGTTTTGATTTCATGTTTTGTGTTTGAAAAGAGTTTGAATGTGCCACTTGAAAAAGTGGGCTTAAATATATATTAATCAAATTATTCCAATTCAAGCAGTTAGCCTTCATCCACAGGCATTCAAAACAGTTTATCACTTAAGCACTTAGCCTCACGGTGGACATGCTAGACATGACAGCACTAACATTCAATGCAATATGCTAAAGCAAGTAAAGTCTCACCTAGTACTCCAAGTCAAAACTGGTGAAAGAGTTAGAAAAATGCATGATCCTAACTATGCAATATGACTAATGCATCGCACACATTATGTATTTTATGGATTCGGCTATGAGCATGGCATCTGATTTCATTCAAGACATGCGATAAGACACGTATTTAAGTAATGAGTTTGAATCATTGATATTAGGTTAGCATGATGAGTCGAACCTTGGATGCATGTTTAGACAATGGATGTAAAACATGGAGTACGCTAATGAAACGTGATGTTTCGAAACTAATCATCATAAGTAAGTAAGTAAAACGGAGAAAGACGTGGGGTTGAAAGACATACAACTTATTACAACATTGCCCTCGTGCAAGAGGGCCTGAATCAAAGTCTGAAAGTCCAAATTAAACTACTTATTACAAAACCAAATGAATAAATTAAAGCATTAACTAGCTAACTAGGCTATTCCAACAAGGATAACCATGACAAGTAAACTAACTATCTAAGTTACTTAACTATAATAATTACAATTAACAAGATTAATTATAACAAGATTAATGAATAAATTAATTACAACAATGCATAGAGCATTAATACACAAGGGTTGGATGCACAATGTCCCAGAACTGCACTATCTGCCTTGGCTTGCTCTGTTTCACCTTCAGCCATTGCCTTCTATTTTTTGCAAAAATACACTACTGACCAAACATTGATAGCCGACTGACCCTCAATGAAGCCCGACCGTGCCTCAGTTGCATGTAAAATTATGTTTTGTGCTCTTAAGTGAAAATAATGCAGACAGAGTGTTCTGGGCTCTGTTTGTCCCTCTCATACTTCTCAAACATGGGAGAGCCTCGAGAGAAGGTTAGAATTGTTACCAAAACCATCAATGAGAAAATTAATTGCTTGATGATTTCGATGTACAATTTGGACAAAAATCAATAAATTAAAGAAATTATAACCACCCCTCCTTCCTATCATGGAGTGAACTTAAAGAGGGAGGTAGAGACGCTTTATGTTCCATCAAAGCATCATGAATTGATGTAAGACAACTCTCAACACAATGGATTCGACATAACATCCGGCCGAATCCCAAGCAATATAACTCATTTTCTTTATGTGAGTTGGTTCATTTTAAGCCAAATTCATTAGTCTTTGCCACCCTTTAGTCCATTAAGTCCAAGATGATTGTTACGTCCACTAACAATTACATCCACTAAGTGAGAAGTATGTCAAACGGGAGGTGATTCTCATCATGAAAAAGAGACTACACCGTTGGCAATGAACCTCCGTAGAGATTAAGCCATTAAGCGTAAATCGCTAGTTCATGTTTTGAATAACTGTCAACCGATTGAAACAACTCTCAAATGAAGGAGATGGATGGCAAGTTGATTATTAAAATGAGGTCCTTAAACACGTAAATGAATTGAAGAAAAGCTTAGAACAATATACTACAAACTATGGAGGAAAACTTATGAGACAACAACCAAGCTAATCAAAACATGAACTATTTAAATAACATAAGACAGCCCTAAAACAGCCCTAAACATATGAAAAATAGCGGCTAAAAGTGCATGAAAAGTGACTAAAAAGCTAATCAACAAAGAGAGAAAACAAGGCTAGTAAGCAAGAATAAGGAGGGGTGGCTAACCCCTCCACTTTTGAAACCTCAAAGCATGAGTTTTAGTCCTTTTTAAACTCTGAAAATTAGTTTACAGAGCAAAGAAAAAGAGTGTAAACGCAAGGGTTTGAGCTATAGGTAAAGGTGTAGAAAGAGTGTAAACTCTCTCTATCCTTTTGGTAGCTCTCCAAACCCAAATTTAAATGCTTAGAACATAATCAAAGCAACATGAAACTACAAGACCTAGGTAGCAAATGAAAGAAATGAAAGCAAGAGGGAGGACAGCAAGCTTATACCTCGCAATGAAGTTAGCTTTTGCTTGTGATTCAAACTAAGTCTCAACACACTTTGAAGCTTGAATTATGGTGTTCAAGGCTCAACTAAGGTTCCTAAGCTAAGGTGTGAAGGTGTATATGATGTATGGATATAGGTTCAAGGTGGTAGGTTAGCTCAAAGTGTTGCTTGCACAAGAAGAAGGAGAAGAGGGAGCTCTCAAGGTGGTGTAGAAGCTTTCTTGAAATTCTTCAACTCTTGAAACAGAGATGTATCGTTGTTTTTATAGAATTTGAGTAAAAAATATCATAAATATCTTCAAAAATGGATAGCTGGCGGCCTCCCGCCCAGAACAATGTTTCTCGTTACTAAGGCATGGTTGGCCCTCAATAGCCATGGCCGACCCTCGCTGAGGCACGACCGGGCCTCAATACATTCCCCTGTTTTTTTGTTTTAGCCTCAGCATAGGGTGGCATAATATGTAAAATTTGATTTTTTGGGTAATCAATGGGAATATGGAAGGTTTGGAGTTATTTCGAAACTTAAACATGGCCCCTTCATTGAGACCTCGAACCACGCACAATACCACTTTCATCTTTGAGTGTACCGAACAAATTGCTCGAGCTTTGCGGGTGGTCAAAAATGGGGTTTCCACAGTTGTCCCTCTTTGACAGAGCTCGAAGTCATAAAGGGACGTGAGTGAATGTCAAAACCCAGAGATGACCCATTTGACAAGGCCGCAAGGCTCAGGCAATAAATCAAGACATAAATACAAAGGTTGAACTCGGGGGCAAAATGCAAAATGAAATACAGCAAATAACTTATAATCATGCAATAAAATAATGCAATGAAACATAATGTAAATGAAGCAACGCTACACTCTAAGAAGAATGCAACATTTGAATGAAAACGGAAATCAAAGCAAAATAAACCTCGCCATGTTTCACATGGAAAGAAGTGAATAAACAGGCACATCTCACATGAAAAGCACAAAGAAAGCACAAACCAACCTACGTCTCATGTAGAAAGGATGTAAGAAAATGTAGGCCTAACTACGCTTCGTGTAGAAAGGGGGAAGGGTGACGTAACCATCGAGCGCACCCAAGGTCTCAACCGAGATCCTAACGTGTCACATGTGATAGGAGGAAGGGCGGTGTCAACAAATAGGCGCACTTGATGTTTTTAACCGGGGGTAAAATCCTTACACATTGCACGCGAGAGGAGGAAAGGTGGTGTGAACATCAGGCGCATCCGATGTTTTTAACCGAGGGTACAATCCTAACGTGTCACATGCGAGAAAAGGAAAGGTGGTGTGAACACTGGGACACGCCCAATGTCTTTAACTGAGGGTACAATCCTAACGCATCACACGCGAGAGGAGGAAAGGTGATGCGAACACTGGGACAAGCCCAATGTTTTTAATCGAGGGTACAATCCTAACGCGTCACATGCAAAAAGAGGAAATGTGGTGTGAACACCGGGTGCACCCGATGTTTTTAATCGAGGGTACAATCCTAACGCGTCACACGCGAGAGGAGGAAAGTTGGTGTGAACACCGGACGCACCCGATGTTTTTAACTGAGGGTACAATCCTAACGTGTCACACGTGAGAGGAGGAAATGTGGTGTGAACACCGGGACATGCCCAATGTTTTTAACTAAGGGTACAATCCTAACGTGTCACACGCGAGAGGAGGAAAGATGGTGTGAACACTGAGACACGCCTAATGTTTTTAACCGAGGGTACAATCCTAACACTTCACACACGAGAGAAGGAAATTTGGTGTGAACAAATAGGCACACTTGTTGTTTTTAACCAAGGGTACAATCATAACGCATCACACGCGAGAGGAAGAAAGGTGGTGTGAACAAACAGGCGCACCTGCTCTTTTTAACCAGGGGTACAATCCTAACACGTCACACGCGAGAGAAGGAAATGTGGTGTGAACAAACAGGCTCACCTGCTATTTTTAAGCAAGGGTACAATCCTAACGCATCACACGCGAGAGAAGGAAAGGTTGGATGGATAAAAGAACAAACAAATCGCCTAAGCATGAATTAGGAACACTGATTCTACACAGAGATATGTAAAATCAAAACAATCAAAGCGATGTACTAAAGTGAAACCCAAATTGCCAATGTGTTGAAACAATGAACACGATGCACTGCATTCCAATTCGATAGTGAAAAAGATGATGATTTTATTGTGGCATGAATGATTTTATCTAGAATCCCTCTGGATGAACCGTACACATAATATCGTTTGTTTATAGAATAAAGGAATGAACCACGATTCAGGCAAAACAAATTATAAACTAACGGAACAGTTTAAACAAATTTAAACAGATCAAGTTACGACTTAAACTATGAGTTAAACAGATGAGTTTAAACAAACAAATTATGAATCAAATCATGCGTTCATACAAGAAATCCGAATGAACAAAAATTCTTTCTTTTCTTTTCCATTCTTTTCATATTTTTCTTTTTTTCTTTTTGCTTTGTTTTTCTGCTCTTTTATTTCTCTCTCTTTTTTTTTTCATTATTATTTTTTGAAACTCCATAATACAAGAAAAAAATAAAGAAAAAAGAGGGAGAGAAAAAAAATTGAACTGAGTTGACATTGAGAGCCGGCCGGGCCTCAATGAATTGGGGCCGAGCATCGCGACAGCCGGCCAGGCTTCGATAGCGGCAAGGGTAGTTTCGGGCATTCCATGCGATTTTTTTGTTTAAAACAAACTCAAGCCCTATTTCCCCACACCCTCTCATCCAAAACTCCCTCCTCTCTCTCTAGCTTCCCTCTCTCTCTAGATTTCCTTTTGTCCTTGCAATACCCAACAACCCTCACCATTTTTTTTTTCTTTGAAATCCTTTCCGTCCTCTATATTTTGAACCAATTGGATTTTGATTCGGTCAAGTTTTTGGGTTTCTCATTGTTTTTTCCTTGTTTCTCATGGGTTTTCTTGGTTTTTGTGTACTCACTCTTCTCACTCTCGTGTTTTTACTTTTCCCTCTCATTTTCTCTCTCCTAGGGCTTAGCCTCCTATATTTTTCTTACTTTCTCTTCATTTCCTCCACTTTTCTCCATGGCTCGTGATGAAGTTCCCATCTCGGACCCTGCCATTGATATTGGGACTGCCTTAGGTGTAGATATGGAGGTCGAGGACGGGGTTGCCTCCCCTCGTTGATAGGCCGTTTGATGCGGCCACCTATCGACCACGCACACATGCTCCACCCCCAGGTGTTATTTTGAGATTCGAAGGCTCATCCCTGGGATAGACGAGGACATCTTGTTGTGAGAGCCCATAGAGCACTTATCCGTTGATGCTTCCACGGTAAGCAACTTTCCCTTATTTGGATACATTGTTGAATCTCACAAGTAGATCACTAGCTAATGCCAGATATTTTTTCTTTACAGGTGATAGCAAGGAGGATTGATAGATACAGATCCATATCCGGCCCTCGGCGTTGGTATGAGAGACTGCCCGCGGAGGTTCACGCACTGGTTGATGCAGCCGGCTTTGGGCCCTTCTGCTTAGGGCTCATACAGATGAGGGCCGAGTCACTGCTGTATGGGGCCTTCGTCGAGAGATGGTGGAACAACATGAACTCATTCCACTTCTCATCGATCAAGGAGCTAACTTTGACCCCGTACGATTTTTTGATGCTCACCGGCCTGCGGGTTGGAGTTGGTGGCCCGATCCCATGTGATCCTAACATGACGCAGTGGAGAGCCGCATAATGTCAGCTTCTTGGAGTGATCCCGAACATCACCAGTCATGGGATGGAGAGGTACAGTTGGTTCTATGATCATTTCTCTAAGTCCCATCCCACTACTACAGATGAGGTCACCTAGTACACCAGCGGCTTCCTCATATATCTCCTTGGTACTACCTTGTTTGCGAACAGGGAAAATAGTGTGGGGTTATACCTTCTAGGGGCACTGGTGCACCTCCCCCGGATGACAAAGTATGATTGGGGTGGCGCTGGCTTGGCCACCTTATACTGCTACATGAGCTTCGTCTCCCGCCGCAAGGAGGATTCACTTGGCGGCTACTGGAGGGTTTGGGAAGTATACCTCACACTTATCTTTTCTGTGCATTCTGTTCATTCTGCATTTTCTGCTTATTTTGGCTTTGCATTTCATTTTCTGCTCATTTACTTCATCCATTCTTTCCTGTTTGCCGCTCTAGATCTACACCTACTTCACCTCTCTAGCTTTGGTCCCGGTGAGGCTGATCGAGTTGTCAGTACCTCACTCCTAGTACTATAACTCCTGATTTGAGCGCTGCTGTCGCGTAGACTGAGACTTCCCTTACTTCCGCCGCTTCTTTAACATGATCACTACGGATCAGGTAACAAAACATCAACCTTTACATACTGTACGCATACTACATTGTTTCCCATACTATACGACCATTCTCATACTGTTGCTTCGGCATTGCACTATCATTCTCATACTGCATTGATTTCTGAGATCTGACGTCTGCTTCCACAGGTTAACTGGCATCCTTGGGCAGGCATTCCTCAGGCGTCGAGGACGACCTATGTCGCTGCATGGCATGCCTCCACCATGCGAATTCTGTTTGAGGGCTTCTTCGGCCGGGCTTTCTACTTGGGGGAGAGGTTCATCTGCCAGACACGAGGTGTCGCTGACCCCGACATCCCACATCCTCCTCCAGTCATGAGGGTAGTCGATGAGCTTCAGGACGGTCCTCAGATCAACCTCCTAATGTTGGGCGAGGATGGTGATCGACATCACGAGCTCGATGAATTCACCACCTTCTTATATACTCGAGTGATGGCGCCTCTTACCCCGGGCGTGGTTCGCGCTGTGCCAGAGGTTGTTGCTGTTGCTGTTGCTGCTGCTGCTGCTGCTGGTGATGCCCCTGATGGAGGTGCCCCTGCTGTTGCTCCCATTCCTGGGTTTCTCGTGATTCCCACTAAGATCATATATATGTGTCCAGATAGAGTGATCGAGCAGATCCTGCTTGAGCGCATCGAGGAGAGGGACCACAGGCTAGTGTTCGCTCCTGGCATCGAGCAGGTACACATTTCTTTATGCTAGTCCATACTGCACTTTATCTTGTTTTGTTTTCTACCATTTCTATTCATTGTTCTCGGTTACTTCTGTCTACCCTTCTCAAATTCTATTCCTTTTGTAGATACCCCGAGCATATGCTAATGACCTCCTCCGGACGATCGACCAACTGCTCCTTATGGTACGGAGGAGGCAGACCGCCTTAGTCACTCATGGGATTGATGTACGTTCTGTCTATAGTCCATTGTTTTTACCAAACTGTTTATCTCTTGTTAGTGTATATTGATACTTGTACTTCTTTTTAGCTTGAGTCGATGCCAGCAGTACCCACAGAACCTCCTCTAGCTAATAGACAGAGATGGGGTCCAGTGAGGGGCCGAGGGGAGCCGATCGAGAGAGAGGTTGAGTGAGGCAGCGCTCACCTTCTGAGGAGTCTTTTGATGAGTCTACAACTCCCGAGGATGAGGGACATGAGGTTGACTTGCATTCCAGTAGCCCCAGCGATGACAGTGTGCACCTCCTCCCAGTCGAGGAAGAAGAGGGCGATGATGGGTTACTGATGAGGACGACGATTGTGTTTCTGTTTTTTTTTTGTTTTTTCTTTGTAGTTAAAGACTAGCTTCAGATAGACCCTTTTGTTTTGCTTTGAAGGATTTTCTTTTGTTTTGGTACCTTGTAAAACAATGGTTGGGGTTGGACCCGCTAGTTTATAAAAGACAAGTTTTTTTTTTTTTGATCTCCTTGAACAATGTAATGAATGGCATAACCCTTGCATGGTAACTTCACATAAGACTTAAAACAATGAATATTTGCTCTTGCATTCATCCTTGAATTGGATAACAACCCATAACCAGACGAAATGTAAAATACAACTCGATAACAAGGAAACGAAATGAAAACAACTCAAAAATACTAAAAAACACTTGGTATAAACAAAACAAGACTCAAAATACAATTGTGGTACGTCAAGGAAAATGTTAGCTTTTCCTACAACTACACTGATCTGAGCCATCATTTAGACTCAGCTGGGCATAAATAGGCACGACCGGGCTTTACTGAGGCACGACCGGGCCTAAGTGTGAGGTCGGTCAGTACTGCCCAGCTGTCATGCACTACTCCTTCTCATCCTCTATAAATGATGCTCCCATGCTATTTTTCTAGTAGAATAGCAAGTCTTTGATATTTTGCTCCCAAAATGGAGACATGGTGCAACAAAAGCCTCCAAGATTGGGTAGCCACTTTGAATGGCTCAGAAAAGGTAAATTTTCACAATTTTGGCCTAAATGCCATTTTCCCTCTAAGTTTCACTCCTCTTTGTTTTCCATTTCTCCATGCCGCTATTCGGTGTTAGAACCCAGTCACGCATGTGTTTCAATTCGGATCCCAAGAGGTGTGTCTGACACTCGAGGAATTTCGAGCTTTGACAGAGTCCCGGCGCGACGAAGAGATCATACCGCAGCCCTGTTTTGGCCATGCCCAAGCTTTGGGATAGATGTGTGGGTTAACATTACATAAGGCTCGGTCTTTGGCACATGATAGGGAGCTAGACATCCCCGGTTTAGTTCATCAATTTTCCGTTGTTAGAGATAGGAGTGACCTTCTTTGGCGAAACTGCTGGCAACATGCTATCTGTTTATGCCTTATCGCACAATTCCTCATCGCCCCTAGTTTCGGCAGGGCTAGCATCCGATTGATCGAAGTGGCTCAACATCTGAAAGAGGGTAAGAGTTGCATGGGTTTGGCACTAGCCGAAACCTTGATGGGTTTAGATTCTTTCCGTTGAGGAGAGACCACCCGGTTGGCAGGGAGCCCGCTACTTCTCCAGGTATTATTTTCCATCCTTCTAATTTATGATTCTCATATCACTCAACACTCATTTTCTATTTTTCTCTCATAGCCTTTCTCACTTTTCTCTTATCGCACACCTCTCTATTCTTTAATCTCTTTTTTTTTTTATTTTATTTTATCCCTCCCTAGGTATGGCTTATGGATAAACTGCAAGTGGTGGGCCTTTGCCCGAGTACTCGGCCCGAGCTTACTTCTTTCGTCAACGGCTAGTGGATTTCCCCTCAAAGGGTTTATGGTGTGATTGGATGTGTAACCGATCCGCAGCTGACATAACTTGGCGTTGCCCTTGGCTTAATTTAGCTGAGATGAGTTACAGCATGTCCCGACAGTCGGGTGTAGAGTTGATTGGCCTCACACATTGCATATTCTATTTTTCTCTCCGATTCTATGCCAGTTCGGGCATGATCAAATACGTCCAGATGAGGGAGTGGAATACCAGCTTTATTTCTGATTCATGCCTTGCACCTGCCTCGGTATCTTGCGGCTTGGCGGACGAGAAAGATTCTGGCCCCTGTTATTAGTTTCAGTTACACCTCGTCTGAGGTGTATTTGGCTTGGCTTGGCTTGGCTTGAAAAGAAGGCAGAGGTTGGGCCGTTTTTGGCATAGAGCTACCTACCTTAGTTGTGCCCCTAGTTTTACTGCTTTGATATTTTCTTTTCAAGTTTTAAGATATAAAAGCAACTTTGATCTAAATCAAAGAAAGAGAATGTACTTGTGTTGAAATCAATAAAATTAAAGTTGTGACTACTGAAAATTTTCCTTTCGGTCGAAAAAATGGTCCAAGTTGTAAAAGGGTAAAATTTTGAGCAAAATCAACTTTTATTAAAACCTTTCAAAACAATTTTTGGAAATGATCACCACCTGACACGCATAGAATCGATTCTCAAAAAGTATAGTCCTGAATGAAAAGAAATCATAACTGCCCCTGATTGCATATCACTGTTGCTCTACACTATACTCAGCTTTTCTTCCCGAAATAAAGAGCACAACCAAACTAATAGATGATGAACAAAGATGACCTGATGAAGAAAACGAATAGGACAATTGAATTGGAGATAGTTACGGCCAAAATTTTGGGTGAAGTTGCCTACGTATCCCAAAGATAGGAATTAGGGCTTACGTAGTTCGGTTCAGGTTTACTTGAGTATTAACTCTCTCCTTTTGCGTTCTAACTTTTGCCAAAGTCACCCTTTAGGGTTTTCAACCTTGTGAGCTCAGTTTTTCTTTTATTTCTAATTTTTCATGCTCTAACTTTTGCCTAGGTTGCCCTTTTGGGTTTTCGGCCTAGCGAGCCTCTCAGGGGTAGTATTTCTTCAATTTGTCCATATTAGTCAGTTGTGAGAACTCCATGCCATCCAAGCCCATAAGAATAACTGCCCCTCTTGACCACATCAACTTGATAATGTAAGGACCAGTCCAGTTGGGTCTGAACTTGCCCCTAGGGTCATGAATGGGAGCCCGGTTGTCTTTCAGCACCATGTCCCCTTCTTGAAGATTTCTGGACTTACCTTTCTTGTTAAAGGCCCTAGTAATTCGACGTTAGTAACCCTGGACATGATACAATGCTCTTAGTCTTCTCTCATCAAACAACATTAACTCAAACCTACTTTGCTGCCAATCTGCCTCTATTATCTAACACTCAGTTATAACTCGTAGTGAGGGCACTTCAATCTCAATTGGCAAAACGACCTCTATCCCGTAAACGAGAGAATAGGGGTCGCCTCTGTAGATGTTCGGATTGAGATCCTGTAGCCCCAGAGCACAAATGGCAGTTTATCTGGCTAATCCCTGTAGGTTTCCACCATCTTCTGTAGAATTCTCTTGATATTTTTGTTCGTAGCCTCGACGGCTCCATTGGTTTGTGGCCTGTAGGTTGATGACTTGTGGAAAGCCACGTTATATTTCTCAAGTAAGTCTATCACATCTTTCTTGAAGTATGAGCCATTATCTAAGATAATCTCATTGGGCACCCCATACCTAGAGATGATGTTGTTCTTGATGAACTTAGCCACATGAGATGCTTTTAGCACAGAGTAGGACTGGGCCTCTACCCATTTCGTGAAGTAGTCGATTGCTACCAGGATGAACTCATGCCCATTTGACCCCTTTGGCGTGACTGCACCGATAACATCTATCCCCCAGACTGAGAATGGCCATGGTGAAGTCATATTGTAGAGCTTTGACGGCGGAATGTTTATGAGATTGGCATGAATCTGGCATTTGTGATAACGCCGAACAAAACCAATACAATCCTTCCATGGTTGACCAGTAAAAGCCTTGTCTAAGGATTTTTTGGGTGAGCATCACACCATTCATGTGGGCTCTGCACTCTCCTCCGTGAATGGCCTCCATAAGGCACTTTAATTCCTCTTCCTCAACGCATAGCTTGTGCATTCCCAAATGGCCTCTTTTGTACAACTTGCCTCTGCAAATGATAAATTGAATGGCCAGACACCATATTCCTGTTTTGTCCTTGGCATTTGCTCCTGGTGGATATGCCTCATTTTCTAGGAAATTCCAGATTTCGTAGTACCAGGGGCTCTTGTTTGAAGCCTCATCTATCGCGACAATGGTTTCATAGGCCGGCGTGTACTTCTGCTCAATAATAATCGGACGCATCCTGACTTCCAATGGAATGTCTACCATAGAAGATAGAGTTACTAGTGCATCAGCGAACCGGTTGTTCTCCCTTAGCAGATGGGTAAACGTTAATTTTTCAAACCTCGGAATTAGCATATCCAAGACCTGATGGTAAACCTCCATTTTCTCCTTTTTAACTTGCCAATCTCCGTTGGCTTGAGACACAACCAAATTTGAATCCCCGATGACGTCCAACCTTTTTTCCCTTAGTTTGAATTCTAAACCAACAATACACGCCTCCTATTCTACTTGGTTGTTGGATACTTTGAATTGGAGTGTGAAGGCTATGGGTATATGGGAGTCATCAGGTGCTATAAGCAACACACTGATCCTATAATCGTATTGATTAGATGCTCCATCAAAGTATATCATCCACGTTTTCTCCTCTATTTGCAGAATATCTTCATCTGGGAACAAGCACTCCACCGCTTCATCCCCCTTTACTGGGTGATCTGCTAAGAATTCCACTACAGCTCTCGCTTTAACCGACTTGCGTGCAACGTATGTAAGATCGAATTCAGAGAGAAGAAACAACCAACAGGCTAGCTTACCCGTAAGCACTGGTTTCTCAAAGGGATATTTGATGGAATCTAATCTCGAAACCAGGATTATAGAGTGAGCTAACAGGTAGTGCCTCAACTTCCGGGTAGCCCATGCCAAGGCTAAACAAGATTTCTCGAGGGGAGTGTAACGAGTCTCGTAATCTAGCATTTTCTTGCTCAAGTAGTAAATGGCTTTCTCCACCTTGGCCTCTGACTCCTGAGCTAACATACACCCCATGGTTGAGTTTGTCACTACACAGGCAGATTCTACAAGTACAGCTTAACCTGTTCAAAAGCAAACTGATAGCGATCGTCCCATTGGAACTTCTTTCCTTTCTTCAGGAGACCAACTAGTGGTTCACAAGTCAAGGTTAGTTTTGAAATAAACTGCCTTATGAATTACACTTTACCCAGAAAGCCGCGCACCTCCCTTTCAGTCCTTGGTGGTGGCATTTCTAAGATGGCCTTGATTTTGGAAGGATCTACCTCAATTCCTCTATGTGTGATTAAGAATCCCAGCATTTTTCCCATTGTTAAGCCGAAGGTGCATTTTTGTGGGTTCAACCTCAATCTATACTCTCTGATCCACTGAAAGAATTTCTCTAAGGTAGTGTAGTGGCCCTCTCGATCTTTGGACTTGACAATCATATCATCCACGTACACCTCAATCTCTTTGTGGATCATGTCGTGCAGAATGGTAGTTATAGCCCTTTGATAAGTGGCCCCAACATTCTTCAACCCAAACGGCATGACTCGGTAGCAATAGGTGCCCTACGGAATGGTGAAAGCAGTTTTCTCCCTATCCTTAGGTGCCATCAGAATCTAGTTATACCCAAAAAACACATCCATGAACGAGAGCAATGCATGGCCTGCGGTGAAGTCTACCAACTCATCAATATGCAACTGTGGAAAATCATCCTTTGGACTAGCCTTATTCAGATCCCTGAAGTCGACACATATTCCGATTCTACCATCCTTCTTTGGGTCTAGAACAATATTGGCCAACCATGTCAGATACTAAGATACAAGCAAGAACTCAATCTGTTTAGTAACTTCTTCCTTGATCTTCAGAGCCCAATCTGGGCGAACTCTGCGTAGCTTTTGCTTAGCTGGCTGGGCCTCAGGGTCAAGGGGAATCTGGTGCTGTACAATCTCAGGATCAATTCCAGGCATGTCCTCGTAGGACTATGCAAAAACATCTTTGAAATTTTTTAATAAAGCGATTAAACGATCGCGTTCCTTCGAAGACAGCGTGGACCCGATCTAGACCAAGCAAGTATCTTCCTCAGTACCCACGTTAATTGATACGATTTCATCTGTATAGGGCTTAATACGCCTCTCCTCCTCATGATCAACCAAAATTTTCAAAACCTAAGGAATTTCTTCCTCTTCGTTTGTGTCAAAATTTTGAAAATTAAGATCAATGCAACAAACCAAAGGCACAAAGAAGTAGGCAAAGTTCACAGAATTCCCATTCAAAAAGTCTGGATCTTTGGTTATAGTGGACTCAAAAGAAAAGCTAAAAGATGACTTGGACAAGACTTTGGTATCTGGGTTACCACTCCCAAAAGTACTAGACTCAGAGGAGCTCGAATCAAACTCCGACTCCATAGACTCGGTGGAATAAGATCCAGACTCACTATCCGATTCAGAACCGTTGATGACGCCTTGCTCAAATTTCCAGACTAGGCATGGAGCCACAGATGCGTCCACGATAAGATTGGAGAAATCCGCTGCTCAGTTATCCCTGATCATTGAGATAGTAAAACTATCTCGCAAGTTGGTGGTCTCAACTCCAGCAGTAGAACTCATCAGTAAGTCAGCCAGTGCCTTTCCCAAAAGCTCCTCCCTTTCGATGTCCAGGTTTGCAGTCTTGCCTTGATCTGTGCTAGGGCTCAAGTCTGCTTGTTCATCCTCATTTTCTGGTAGCTAGTGTCCAAAAAAGATCTCAAACCCCGGATACCTTGTTTTTGTTTCCCAGTCATACTAGGGCTATGGGAATCCATAAAAGGGGAAGTCTTCTCCTTGGCGGACAAAACGTTTGTTCAAGGTCCCCTGTATTGGTTTGTGGACTAACTCATACTGCCTCTTAGTCCTCTTTGCTTTCAGTCTTTCTCTCAGCTCCTGACCTTTCCTTTGCTAATCTACAGCGGTAGGTTTGTATCCTAGCCCGTAAGCGTGGGGGTTATGACTTATCTCCTTAGGAACAGTACCTCCTTGTTTGCCACTTCGGCCTAGTCCCAACCCGGGCATATGCCCTTGCTTGTTCATCATATATATGGATTACGCACTTACATAGTCCCCATCGCCCTCTGCCATGATGGTTTGGACCAACCGGGCTTCTGCTAGAGAGAAGCTAGAAAGGAACAAGTCTTTTTCCCCATGTATGATTTCCAATAAGGGTGTCGTGGTTCCCTGGGGAGAATGGATCGCAGAGTTACCGTAAACAGTGGTAATCCCGTCTTTGAAGGGGTACTTTACTAACTGATGGACTGCTGATGATACAGTCTTTATCTGATGTAGCCAGGGTCTTCCCAGTAGTAGGTTGAATGTGGCTAGAACATCCATGACATAGAATTCCACCTCATGTTTGGTCAAGCTGATTAGGATATTGCTCTTGAACGTTTTCATAACATCCCGGCTCGTATTGTCATAAGCCCAGACAACTTGGGTCATGGGTGTAAAGTCAATAGGCCTCAAACCGATGGCATAGGCCATTCTCACTGGACACACATTGATCACCGATTCGGTATCTACTAACACCACCGGAATCCATTTTTGTTGACTTTTCAAGGTTACATATAAGGAATGGTTGTGGTTGGTACCCTCTGGTGGTAACTCCTTATCTGTAAAAGATATCACTGGCGTAACGTCCCCAGATGTTACCAATGATACCAGTTGGTCCGCAGTGTTATTGATAGGCAGTTTAGTCTAGTTCATTGCCTCCAACAATGCTTGCCTATGCTCCTGAGAAGCCATTATCAACCCCCAGATTGATATGTCGGCCTGAATCTTCTTGAGCTGTTTTAAGACCATGTTTTCCTCAACATCCTTCTCTTTTGCTCTCTCAACCTCCTTATTAGAGGTCTCTGGTTGGTCTAATGCAGTGGGTTTGAAGTACCGACTACTCCAGGTCATATGATTGATCTCATTGGTATACTAGGTATCATCTGGGGTATCAGCTTTTCAACCTTCGTCAGTGTACGCATGACTTAGGTTGCTGCCTTCCCACCACTCTTCTGCAGTCATAGCCGAACTAGCATCAGATATTCGGAGCATATTAACATCACGCGCCCCATCATCATACCATTTTTCCTCCACTACAGCTCGGGTTTTAACATCTCAGTACTTTCTGAGCTTCCTCAACATCTCTTTTTCGATCGCTGGGGTCCTATTCAACCTTTCTGGTAGTTTGGGCATTACCCACCGTTGTTTCGAGTTCTTCTTTTCCTTTTCCTTTGCCTTGTTCTAGAGCTATCTTCGCTTGAATCTCCTCTTTCCTTTCCCTTTGAAATTGTTCCAGTGCCTGTTCTTTCTCAGTTAGAGATGCAGCCTCAACCTTGCCCCTAGCAGCAATTTCTTCTTCTATCCTAGTCTCTTTTGTCTGTTCCTCCACATCAGACTCTTCCTCACTCAACCATCTATTACTTGTTTTTGGCTAGCTTAGGTCCCACTATCCCATCTATACACATCTCGTATCTTCTTCCTCGAAGAAGTAAAGATCCTCCAGATCCTCTTCCAATTTTGCCAGATCTGCCTCCAGGTTCGCTAAGTCATTCAGGCCTTGCTCGGACCACTCGTTCGGATTCTACGTCATTTGGTCTTCCCCGATAGCATTGATGTTGAGAAAGTCCGGTAGTATGACTACTAGCTTCAGTTGATCAATGGCCATAATGTATAAACTGGGATCGTACTCCTTTGCGAGTGAGACCCCCTTCTCTATTACACGAGTATCAGGCAACCCTATCTTTAGTGCATTCTTCTCTTTCTCTGTTCTAATGCCACGTGCCTGAGTTGGGTTTGTCGTGTTAATCCATCATGCATATGTTTGTGCCTTCTGGAATGACCACCTCCGGTTTTGGTAGGTGGGATGGGGTAATGTATGTGCTAGGGTTAAAGGTGGGCGGTAGCGTATAGATGTGGTTAATATTTCTAGGCGGGGAGACTTGGTTATGTGCAGGAAGTGGGTTGGTTGTTACGATTGGTTTAGCGGATGGGGCGATGACTTTGTTGTCAATGAGATCTTGGATCTCATGACGTAGATGGTAGCACATGTCCGTGGAATGGCCATGTTGTTGGTGAAAAATACAATACTGCGTAGGGTCATGTTTGGATGGCAATGGACCTGGATATGGACGAGGATTGAGAGGCTTGAGATGCCCTTTTTGCATTAATAGCTTGAGGGCGTGGGTTAGGCTCATATGGAGGGGAGTAAAGACTCTTCAATTCCGGAGTGGACCGGTACTTTGTGAAGGATGTGAGGTTGTGGTAGTAACAAAGGAATCAACCATCTTGGCCATTGAAACAACAGTACTGACATCCACAGGCCGTGGAATAGTGCTACTGCTAGCATTGGTATTCCGAGAGAATGGCGTTCTTGCAGGTTCACTTGTTCTGTGGATGATACCCTTTTTGAATGCACGCTCGATCTGGACCCCCAGCTCATATAAGGAAGCAAATGTAGACAACGGTGCCATTATCATTCTCTGCAACATGTCTGGCTCAAGGTTCTGGACCACTAGTCGGACTTGTTCTCTTTCGGCAGGCCTATTTGTCATTCGGGCTGCCTTGGCTCTCCACTGGGCGACAAAATCAATGAACCATTCTTTAGGGTTCTAGGTAGTAGCCTCCAGCTCACTAATGGTTACCTCTATCTGGGTGTTATATGAGTACTGATTGACAAACACCTCAGATAGCTCCTCCCAATTTTGCTTCATAGAGTCTTCCAACTTAGCGTACCAGATGACCGCCACATCAGATAGGGTTCTCCCAAACAAGGAAAGCTTATGTACCTTGGACAAACATATGGGCCTCAATAAATCTAAAAACAACCGGACATGCACAATCAGATCCCCACTCCCATCGAATCTGTCGATGTAGGGGCATCTTAAATTTCTCTGGCAATCTAACTGAAGCTTCAGTGTACCCATCTTTGATACCTGGAATAGAGTTGAAGCCCTGGGATTTTTACAATACTTTCTCCAATCTAGCAATCTTCACTAAGGTCGGATCAATTTCATTGATATCAAAAGGAAAAATTCCTACAGGACGCTAAACCGGAGGCCGATAAGCTAGAGCTGGAGGAAACATGTCCTGAGGATCCGGGACTGGCAGATTTTCAACTGGTGGGGGTAGGTCAGGATTTGGCTGAGCAGCCGGGATTAGATGCACGGTTGATGCGGATGCCCCAGATGTGTGTCGTAGATCTGCGATAACTTTATCTTGTGCAGCTGTAGACACCCCATTTTTGACTACCCATAAGACTTGGGCGCTACTGATGGCTTCTTTGGTGATGAAAGTTGTGCAGTGCAAGGGTTCGATTTCTTTGGCAAGAGAAGAGTCAAATCTTAACCTCACACCACATTTTTGGACTAAAACTATTTTTAATGGTTTTTAGACCTTAAAACCCTCTCTTTCAAAATATTTTTGAAAAGGAGTTTTTACGATGTTCCGAGGCTCGTATTTTGTCAAATGTTGCGCTTTTTGGTAAACTGAGCAAGGACAAAGTGGAAATGAATGAAATAGAGGTGAACTCTTTGAAAAATATTTTAAAACACCTTATTTAGGGGTTTGGAGTTGAAGAAAAGAGGAGTGGAGGGAAGAAACCTAGTTGCAGAAGAAGTTGGGTACGAATCGTTAAGAGAGAGACGAGCAGTCCTCGCTAAATCGGGCCTATCCTTTTGAGTACTTGGATTTTAGCTATGATGCCACCACGTTGGAAAGAATACTTCCGGGGATTCATTTTATACTCAAGAATCTCCAAAAGCCGAGTCCAGATGGGGGAGATATGGTTGGTTGAAGTTAGGCATCAATCCGGTTGGACCAAAACTGAGCAGTCTTCACTAAAAGAGGGATATCTCTTAGCACACTTGGAATTTTTAGGTGATGCTTCACCATTGGAAAGCTTACTTCCGGGGCTTCATTTTACACACAAGAATGACCTGAAAAGGAGTCCAGATGAAGGATTTATGCCTGGTGCAAGTCGGGGACTAGGGTTAGTTTTTGCCGTCGGCCTCTATGGGAGTGCATCGGCCACAATTGGAGCTCATCGGCCATAGGTCGGCCAAGAGTGAACCTAATCAGCCACAAATGGTGGCCGGCTGGCCAACAAAGTGGCCAGTCAGCCAGAAATGTCCAGAAAGCCTAGAATTGGCAGATATTTCTCCTCCAGCTGTTGTACACTGCTCCAGATATTTCCAATTGAGATATTTTCGGCCAGAGCTTGTATTTTTTCTATATATGGAGGCTATATCTCACATATTGAAAGGTTAGAACATTTGAAAGGCTTAGAGAAAATTTGAGAGCTTCTAATTCTAGAATCCTCTCTCTCTGGAAGCTTTGTGAGCAAATTCTTCCCTCTCTCTAAAATTCTCCCTCTCTCCTCTTGTTTTAGGCTTGAAAGTGAGAATTCCTTACATATTTGCATACACTTCCTTCATCAAATTTGCATGTCATTGGGCTGAGGTCCCTTGCAACCTATTTTTGGGCTGTTGGAAGGTTGTTTGGCTCAGAAAAGAGGTTGATTTGCTGCTGTGCTTCAAAGGTAAATTCTTATCCCTTTTAAGCTCTTTGTGCACTATTGGTTTGCCATAGTTTTCAACTACTTTCGGGCTGTTTTTGGGGTGGTGTTGAACTACAAAAAACTTTATTTTTCCTCTGTGTTTTAGTCCTAGAAGTGTTGGTTTGAGCCTTGTTTGGCTATGGGGTTGTCTCTCCCTTTTGCTCATTGGCTTGTAAAGCCTTTTGAGCTATCTTTCAAGACCTTCGAAAAAAACTTTTTGTGGCCTTTTAACCACTGAAATCCAGAGAATTTTCAGTGGTAAAAACCCTGTCTTGAGGTCTCAAATAGGAGGGGGCTGTCCCTCCCCTCTTCTCTTGCTTGCATGTGTTGATGGCCAACCAAATGAGCATGTGTTCTTACTTTTTTGTGGCTTAGTTTGAGCACATTTTTGTGACTTTTGGGACCTACCATAACTCTCTTTTTGGTCAGCTTGGTCACCTCTTGCATGCTTCTTGCGCTTGTAGTGCAATCTTGCTCACTAGCCTTATTAGCCTTACAAAGTAGCATGCTCTTGTAGTTTGAATTAGCTTAGTTCAAGCATGTTTTTGGTATTATTTTGGCATGTTACAACTCTGATTTTGATTGGTGGACTCACCTCTTGCATGCTTTGTACAATTGTAGTGTAATCCTTGCTAGCTAGCCTTGCATGCTTGTCTCTTTAGCCTATTATTCTAGCTCATTTTGGCTATACTCCAGCATGATTTTATTCATATTTTGGCATGCTTTAGCTCTGTTTTGAGCCTTCTTGGTCGTATTATGCTTGTTGTGCATGTTTGTAGTGCAATAGCCTTGACTAGTTTTGAGTTTTGAGGTATCTTGCATGCTTGGCTTGAGGTATTTGCATGCTTTGGCATCATTTGGCATGTTATTTCAGAGCATATGGTATTGTCACACTTCCATGTTTTTCACTCTTTCATTGTGCTTAAGAGTTAAGCCTTGTGCCTTGCTTGCGAGCCATCATTTGCGCATGCGTTTTCTTGCTTTTCATGCTATCATTTCAGTCTATTTTAGCCACTGTTTTGGCATGCATGAGATCTGTTTGGGGTTGGTTTAGCCCTTTGTGCATTGTATTGCATACCTCTAGTGTTGTGCCCTTTACTAGCCTCGGTATTTTTGGCTTCTAGCATGCATTGCATGAGTTGTTAGCATGTTTTAGCATCATTTAGCATGTCATTTCAGTGCTGAAATTATGCCATTGCACTCCGTTCTTTACTCCTTCGTTTGTTTTGAAAGAGGTTTTGAAGCCCTTGTTGGCTTGAGGATGGAATTGAGGCTGTCATGCCTAATGTTTTAGCATTCTCTTAAGGGTTTCTACTAACCAAAAGCATGAGGCTTCTTTCATGCTTAAGGTACTTGTGGTTTAGACCATCTTTCCCATTAGAGGACAATAACATTTGGACAAATCAATAAAAGGATTAATTGGTAAGTTAAAATGAGTGAACAAAATGAATCAGAGTAAAACATGCCAAGATAACATGTTTGTGTTGCATTGCATGTGTTTGGATCGGACGTTAATCCAAACACAAGAAATGAGAGACGTTCATACTTGAAGTGATGAAACGTGCCTGATTTCTTAGTCACCGACACCCTTGATTGTGTATGATAGGGTGGAGGCTCATCGAGTCTATTTGTGCATTCATCAACTTGTACAAACTTGACTTCTCGGCTATCGTGCATTGTGATGCTCAGTTGGTGGCCCGAGAGTTGAGTACCATACTCCTTGGAGCTTGAAATATGATAAGGAGTGTGGTGGTACACACATTTCCTTGCAAATACACTGCCATGCCTCTGTTTGTGCTCTGTTGCAGCAAAATGAGGAAATTCAGGGAATTAGTGGCCAACCGGCCACCAGAGCAACCGACCGGCCACCAGTACTAGCCGATGGCCAGCACTTCTAGCCGATCATCCATCAATATATTCCTGATATCAAACAGAAGCAGTCTGGAAATTGGCACGATTTTCAAAGGTCTAAAGGTGTGCAAACAGAGGCATCTTGAGGCAAGGCGACGGATTTCTGGGAGGACGCAACCGAGCATGCATATCTCCTCGCCCGCGAGGCCATTTATCGCTTTGTTAGCTAGATGTAGTTAATTATGTATGTTGTAGTTAACTAGATTAATTGCTTTGTTATATTTTAATTAGCTTAGATTAGGTAGTTATTCAATTTGGTTTATAATTAGTTAACTAGGAATAGTTAATTAGTTTTGACTTGTAATAAGTAGCTTTGCTTGGCGTAGCTAGTTAGCTTATTATTCGGACCCTCAGTCGAGAGGGCACATTGTTATAATAAGTGTACGTATGTGTGATGCATGTCTTCCAACCCCATTTCTTTCTCCCTTTTACTTATCAGCTTTCGATGATTAGTTTAGGACCTATCTCAATTAGCATACTTATGCTTTGCATGCGTGCATCATTCATTTGCCTTGCATGTACCGGGCTCGGCGCATCATACAAACTGCATTGTATTTCAATATACTTACTTGAATACGTGTTTGAAAGCATGTTATCAAGTGTTGCATTCATATGCCATTCTAGATAGCCGAGCCTATTTTAGTTGCATTTTTGCATGTGTTGCATTAGGCATCTTAACATAGGTAGGATCATGCATGATTTCTAACTAGCTTTTGTTTTGGCTCGGAGTACACTGTGAGTGTTTACGCTTTAGCATCCTTGCATGTGTGTAAGTGACTGCCATGATAGCATGCTTGCCATGAGGCTATGTGCTGATGTGTTTAAATGCATGAATGCCTGTGGATGAAGGCTTTATTACCTGAATTGGGACAATTCATCAAATGTGAGTTTTCAGCCCACTTCGCAGAGTGACAAATCATGTTGTTTTCTAAGCCCACTTAAGGGTGGCGAATCCGCGTCTTAGCCTACTTGCGAGTAGCACTTTCAAACCACTTGCAAAAATAAACATGAGTTGTTTTGTTCCAATCTGCATGATTGAGTCTATACTTGTGTGCTGTGCGCATCACGTAGTAATGATAGATTAATAACCGGAATAAGAATGCATGTGTTTTCAAAAACAACATATCATGTTAGTAGAGCCCGATCTTTGATCGAGCAAGCGGGGGTGCTCATTTCAGGACCTTCCCCTCTCGTACCCAAGTTCCCGAGCCGAGGCAACTTTGGTGATGACGGACACATGGGCTTAGGCATGAGTCAGGGTTTCCTAAATTTCCCAAAACAAAACATTTAGGTGGCGACTCTAAAATCTGGCAAAGCAGTCCATGTTTGGCACTTTTTGATTAAAATCGATTTTCCAAAACGATTTGCCGGATTTGGATTCTTCGGTGATTTATCAGTCTTACATTGCACTTTGTGAGATTAGATTCAGAACCGTGACAGGAGTCCGAACTGTAGTAGCTATGAACCCAATTCGCGCCCTCGCGCGCGGAGCGGAGTTCGGGCGGTCTACAGTTTCTGGCGACTCTGTTGGGGATTTTGAGAACTTGACTCGAAATCATGATATGTTGTTTTGTTTGCACTTATGTGTTTCTTTGCATTGCATTTGCATTGGTGCGCTTAGGACACCATGTTTTCCGTCTGCTACTCCTAAACAGTTTGATGGAGGCTTGCTTGGAAAAGCGTGCCATATGGCTGATCGGTTACAGGCTCTGCCACGATGGGAGCACAAACCTCGGTTGTTACCGGGGCACCCTTTTCGACCATTCGACCTAGTGCATATCGGAACCCATAGTGACCATTCCAAGCTAGGACAGGTTGCTTACCCGAATATAGGTTGTTTGAAACTGCTGCTTGCGTAGTGAAACCCTAGCTCCTGACAAAATAGGACAGGGAAACCCGACCCCACTATAGGGGTGTTTTGGCTCTCACTTGGTTGATATGTGCTGTTAGAGTGTGTCTCTACCGGATGGTATGTATCAGTTGCAAGTCTGAGTATCGGTTTGAGGGTATAAGTTTACAGGCAGACTTTTGGACAGAATTCTGTAGGCAGCACAGTCATTCAGCTATGCTCGTATTTGTTCTTGTGAAATCAGGCTGAGATGCTGTCTGTTTTCTCTTTTGCAAGGTAGTCTTGGAACCATAGCTTCAGAAGGCTCCAATATCCCCTGAGTACACCGGACTTGTGTTGATAGACTTTGTCAGGTCAGAGATTCAATTCAAGGGAAACCAGTGTTCCTTCGCTGAGGCAAGGCAAAGAAAGGCCAGTCAGGGCTCACTGGTTCATCTGATCCGACAGTCACCAGTCACAACACCTTTGTTGAAACTTAGCAGACCGTGATGGCACAGAGTTCGGAAGAAGTTGTGGCCATGGTAGCAGCATTAAACCAGGGAATCACCATGCAGGGTGAGGCCGATGCTGGAATGCAATGCCCATCTGGGGCACCTACCCCACATTCAGTCTCAGAACCCCAATCATCTCAAACCTGTGAACCCACTACTTCTGAGCTAATGAGAATGATTGAAGATCTTCAGAGAACAATGGCAGATTTAGCTTTTGGAGTTTTGGCTCCATCATCAACCACATCGCCTACCGGGAATTTCATGTCAAAAGGCTCCCCAATCTTGGGACGGGCTGCATTTGAAGAAGGCCAATCCCTTGGCAAAGTGGAGGCAAATGGCAAGAGAAAGGCTGGGGCAAGCATTGGTCCCTATGAACATCTTCAATGGGCTATTGAGGCTTTGAAAGCCGAAGGACTAAACAAACAGCATGTCACACCCCAAACTCGCCCCTAAAAGTTTGGGCATGACCTATACAGAAACGGACACTTGACCTGGTACACATAACATACGGGGCCTGAATGGATGCATTAAATACCAGAAAGTAATAAAAACAAAGTCCATTGAGCTATCACTACTATGCCAGGATCACAAACATCATAATAGATAGATAATATACCAAACATGCATCTGAGCATCAGTTACATACATGTACATATAGACCCAGCCCAATGATTGGGCGTATAACAAAAACATTTAAGACAAGGAAGTTATGTACAATCAACCTTAGATAAGGATCCAAAATGCGAGCCCTCGTCTTGACAAAACTTCACAAATCTAAGTGGCTTCATTTAGTGCCTGAACATTCAGAGGTTGACAAAAGGGAATGGACGTCATAGGTTAGGACTGACCTCCCGGTCAGTTGCCTACAAAAACAGACATAGCACAGGGTGAGCCAGGCTCAGTGAATAGTAATACTTTTATAATTTGATGCTCAACTTAAATCATAACACAAATCAAAATGCAAAGGTTACATGTTTAATCTGATTCTGTAGTCATTTTAAAACGGCCTTGGGCCTACTCTGAAGCATAATGGCCTTAAGCCCTTGTACAGAGTGGCAATAAGCCCTTGAACATATTGGCGTAAAGCCCTTAAACATGTTGGCATTGAGCCCTTGAGTATATTGGCATTAAGCCCTTGAACATGTTGGCATTGAGCCCTTGAACATACATGTAGGAGCCCAAGAGGTGTCTCACGTCGTAGCACTTAGTTCCGTGTAGCACTTTGTTTCATACCATAACAACTTAAACAGAATGGCCATCGGCCCAAATATCTTCAAAGCAAATTGAGTTCAGTGTCTTACAAAATTTCATAGTAATATGCAAATAGTTACATCCTTTCCATTCATTGTTCTCATTCTTTGAATCATTCACACACAATTACATAATTAGTGGAATTAACAGAATGCTAATAGCAAACATTAGCTGTAGTTACTACTACTCACAGTGTTGGGATGACGTGCTAGTTCCTCCCAGAGTGTGTCCTGCACACATTCATCACTTGTTAATTAGTGCATTTCCTTTGTTGAATCATTTCCGGAGTCATTTGAACTCAAATGAATTTTATACACATTAATAGGCATAAAATACAAATTCTAAACATATCCGAGGGTCCAGTACGCAAAACGGAGCAAACAATGTTTCTCAGCATGAGCCGCACGTGCGGCTGTGAGCCCCGCACGTGCGGCAGTGGTGCCCCGCACGTGCCTTTTAGGCAGAACCAAAACCAAAAAAAAATCAGCATTTGCCGCACGTGCGGCAGTGACTCCCGCACGTGCGGCGATTGTCCTGTTCTAGTCCGAAAATCATACAAAAATCCAATCTTTGGGTGAGCTTTTCTAAGACTTGCAATGAGCTTTTTAAGTGATGTAACATGGTTCAAAATTTATGCACAAGGACATGTCAAACATGTATTAATTCCACCATGAATTGATGCTTCCATTTCTCACAAATCATAACATGATTTAAACACTTTGAATTGCTTCTAAAATAAGTGCCAACCATATACACAATCATTCAAAGCCATACATGAGTTCAAATATGTGGGGATAAGAAGTAGAATGATAAGGAATACAAGGATAAGGGGATAGAATGATCTTCTCCTCCCTCCTTTAACTTAACCTCAAACCAATTCCATGATAATATCTCTATTTCAACAAACACAATTTGCCAACACAACAATCACACACCCAAGCTTGCATGATCATCAAGTGCTTCAACTAAAATCACATACCTGGAGCTCTAAATCTTCTAGATTGGCCCCCAATTCCTAGCTTGAAGAACTCCTCCTCTTAATTCCTTCTCTCACAGGATGTTTCTTTGTAGAACTCTAAGTCTAAGTCAAACATCTAAGGAAGATGGCTATATATATATACAAGGTGAATAGGACAAAATTAAATTAATTTAATCATTCCAAATTGAATTTTTACAAAAATGCTTCTCATGACTTAAAAATTATGTCAATCTCAAATCTAAAATCAATTTTAGATTATCAAGCCTCTAAGGCTCTCAATTTCTAATGTAAACATTTTAAGTATAACAGATACTTTTCTACCGAATAGATATAGGTCTCAATTAAAGATCTACATACTCAAGCTGAAATCCTCATAACATTACACAAAATAAGGGACGTAAATATGTCAGAAGCACACGCGAGGGTCGGGTTATTACACAGCAAGTGCTCGCAGTTGTTGCAAAAACTGTGGATGACACTTTTGCTACTCACGATGAGCGCATCTTGAATTAAGCGGCAAATAACGGAAATGGATGTCAGACCAGAAACACCCCTCTCAACTTCAATCCTGCATCTGTCAAAGATCATCAAACCCAGTCAGCACCTGCCAACCCTTTTGCTGGTACATCCAACACGACTGCGCAAACCTCAAGCCATTAACCCCGAGGCCATAGGTTCTTCAATCCCCTCTACATGGCTTTGTCCAACGCTCTCCAAATCCTTATAGAGCAAGGCCATCTCAAAACCCTTGAGCCTCGGCCTCTCCCAGATCCCCTTGCAGTTTAGCATGATCTGGCCAAGTACTGTGCCTTCCATCAACAAACCGGTCATGGCACTGACAGTTGCTTTTATCTTCGCCACGAAATACAAGATCTGATTGATAACAAGGTCATCGTCGCACCAGGCTCTGCAAAGTCTATCGGCACTGGATCAGTGCACTTGGGGGGATAATGTGATGTGATCGGGGGGATGAACCACCTGCGAATAGCACCCAGTTTACTCCGGATGTGGCGTATGGCACGCACTGTTTTGAGCATTTTGTGAATGCTGTCTATTTTACTTTCTAACTTGAGTATTGGGTCAGTCTTGTTGTGATGTATTGAGTCAGTCTTTTTGAACTGAGTCAGTTACGTCTGTCTTGTTGTGTCGGAGTCGTGTGATTTCGGGGGGTGTTACCTCGGACATCACTATCTTTTTGTGTTTGTCTTTTACACTCTTTCTTTTGAGTCTGTTTCTGCCATGGGGCCAGTTGCACTAGAAGTTTTGAATGAAACGGTAGTGCTTTTCACCTACTTTTCTGTGGCTTGAACTCATTGCATTGACCTAGGTTTTCCAAAACTTTTTGAACACTGTGATGAAAACAAAGAGGGAGGAATTCCTCGGGATTTGCAAAAATTTGATCAATTGAGAGAAAAAGAGGCTTGCTAAGCCCTTAATGAATGAGATCATGTTTGTTAATGTGAGTACTGAGAAGGATCCTGGCTTGATCCAGATTGGTTCTACATTGTTTTCAGCACGAGCGACTAGTCGCTTTCTTAAAAGATTTCAAAAAATGTTTTGCGCGGTCCCGCGAAGACCTGAGTGGAATTGATTTTGAAATTGTGCAGCTTAGGATCGCTCTCCGCCTCAAGACTAAACCCCTTTGCTTTCAAACCTTGAACTTGGATTTAGAATGTTCAATGGTCAACCACAATGTGAGGCTTGTGTGGCCAAATTTGAAGCAGCCCATGAACTAGGGGCAATAAGGTCATGTGACATCAAAGGAGGCCCGCCAGGCCAGATTCGAAGCAGCTCTTGAATTAGGGGCAAGAAGGTCAGATATGATCAGAAAAAAAAAAAAAAAAACTTGCAAAGCTGGATGAGAAGCAGCCCTTGAACTGGGGGCAAAAAATGTCAAATGTGCTCGAAGAGTCAAAAATTAGGACATTTCTCAAGCTAACGAAGATCAGCAAGAATGCCAAATCCCAAAATGGAGAAAAGAAAAAAATTTTGTTGAAGGACAATTGAGTTCCTATCCACAACGCTGGGGCAAATTCAGACCCGGTTGGATGGACTCTTACATCATCAGCGAACAGCAGCCATTCTCTTGGATTCAGGTGGCTTAGAGATCCTATGACCGATCAACATGGACCATTTAAACTTTTACCCTTAAGAGGCTCGCTAGACCGAAAACCCGGAAGGGCGACCTAGGCAAAAGTTAGAGCAAAGAAAAGAACAAAAATAAAAAAAAAAGAAGAAAAGAAAAAATGAAAAGAATTGAAAAGAAAAGAAAAACATAGCTCGCAAGGTTGAAAACCCGAAAGGGCGGCCTTGGCAAAAGTTAGGGCGTAAAATGAGAGGTTAATACGTGAGTGTACCTTAACCCGGAACTATGTCAGGCTTGATTCCCATCTTTGGGATACGTAGGTAACTTGATTCTGAAGTCCAACCATAAACACTTCCGAGTCGACTGTGTCCATGTAATGGTTTTGATCATCTTTGTCTTCTCTGTATCCGAGAGTTCGGTTGTGATCGTCACTTTGAGGATTGATTACAGTGCGCTGTGGTGCCATTCAGACAAGGGGCAACTTTTCGTTCCTAGATTTGGTGTCGTGTATTGTCATTCAGACAAGGGGCAATTTTCCATTGTTTTGGATATGAGGTTGTGCATCTTGAGAGTAAATTCCATGTTGGTCAAGCAGTGGCCATTTGCAAAAATAGTTTTTGAGAATTTTTAATGAGGTTGACTAATTCTCTCGAAAATTATTCCATTTTTCCAAAACTAGACCATTTCTTGGACCCAAAAAAGGAAAATTTTCAGTGCTTGCAACCTAACTTGCATGATTTCAAATCAGAAAATCGAACAAGCATGTTAATCTAACTCTCATGTTGGTCAAAATTGTTTTAGTAGAAAGCCAAAAATAAAAAAATGGTCAAAATGATGAACTAGGGGCACAGTTGAGTCAGGTTTTCTGTCTTTCCCCCATTATCAGTGTATTTGCCAGAAAGGCACAGTTGAAGCTAACAAGAAAGGGCTGAAAGCTCTCTCATCCTCCAAGTAGCGAGGTATCAAGCTAAGTGCGAGGCACGAACTAGAATGGATCAAGATATTCCACTCCCTCATTTGGGCAGGTCTGATCACATCGGAGCTGGCCAAGCGCATCGTCAACCGATGTTAGTTGCTGATCTGCTAAACATCCAATTGCACAACAACCCATCTGCAGGAGAAGCTCATTGTTCTGAGCGGAAGAATGAGAATCTAGCAGAATGCTAGGGGCTAGAGCCCGCAACTTCCTACTTATCCATCAACCACCTAGGGGAGGGATAAAAAAAGAAGAGAGATTGAAGAATAGAGAGATGTGCGTGGAAAGAAAAGCGAGAAAATGGCTTTTCAGAAAAATAGAGATTGAGTGCCAAAGTGATGTGAGTATCACAAATGAGAAATGGTGGGAAACAATACCCAAAGAAATAGGCTCCTCCTGAACTGAGAGGTCTTCCATTGGTGGTACACATCCGAGTGTTGTGTTTGTGTGTTTTTGTTTCTCTCGATTCTTGTTTTGAGTCGTTTTGAGTGTCAATAGATGTGTTTAGGTTGTTTTACCTTGTTTTTCCTTTGTTGAGTTGTTTTAGGTTGTTTTTCCCCAATTTCCTCTTTGTTGAGTCGTTTTGGCTGTGGTCAGTCGTAGGCTCAATACCCGGTTTAGAACTCATTTCTTGATTTCATTTCAAAAACAAATGGTTTTGTGCTCAGAGTGCTGTGCCATTCTCCACATTTGTACAAAACAAGATTCTTTCTTTCATAAACTGCCGAGTTCAACCCAGGTTATGTGAGAACAGTAGGACCAGGACCTATCTGAAGCTATATAGGTTCCGGACTGCAAAACAAAAGAAAAGAGGGAAAATTTGGAGCAGCTTAGTGTGTTTCAACTCCAGCAAATTCCGAGACTGCATTCCAGGTGTATCTTCTCAAGCTTTGCCTTTCTCTGGAGTATGAGTCTACCTCAACCCCAAGCTTAAGCCTGCTTCAAGTCAGAATGGCAGTCCAAGCAGCACCTGTGGTTTTCACATGCAAATATTATCTCTTGCCAATATAAACAGGGTGTACCTTTTGCGAGCTGAGTGTGTTGCAAAGCCCTTCAAGAGATAAATCGGAGGCACCAGAGTATATGTTTGATGCCTCTCTATTGCATAGAATGTGCACTTTCATATACACTTCTGTTGCATACGTGCCGCGCATTGTTATGATTCATGAATAGAATATGCTTGCTTTCGATTCCGCATAGAATATGCTTTGCTTTCAATCATGCATAGAATATGCTTTCAGTGTAGCATAGAATATGCTTGTCTCATGCATAGAACATGCTTTCAATATTGCATAGAATGTGCTTTCAAAGTTGCATAGAATATGCCTGCTTCATGCATAGAAAATGCCCCCATACTTGCATAGAAAATGCTCGTATCTTTTGCATAGAAAATGCCCCCATACTTGCATAAAAAATGCTCGTATCTTTTGAATAGAAAATGCATTCTTCCATACTTGCATAGAAAATGCTCATATCTCTTGCATAGAGAATGCATTCTTCCTCATTTACGTAGAAAATGCATTTTATTGCACTTTCTTATGCATTTTATCTCACTCGCACTGTCTTGTGCACTTACACTTTGTGTCTCACTCGTGCTTTCTTGCGCATCGCACTGTCATGTGCATTCTTTGGTCTGGGAGACCTTAAGATCCTGCATTTACACTCGCGTTGTTCAGCGCATCGCACTGTTTAGTGCATTTCAAATCATTCGCGCTGCTCAGCACATCGCACTGTCTAGTGCATTTCAAAACAAGCACGCTTTCTTGCGCATCGCATTGTTTTGTGCAGTTTACACTCGCGCTTTCTTGCACATCGCACTTTCTTGTGCATCACACTTTCTTATGCAGTTTACACTCGCGCTTTCTTGCGCATCACACTTTCTTATGCAGTTTACACTCGCGCTTTCTTGCGCATCACACTGTTTTGTGCAGTTTATACTCGCGCTTTCTTGCGCATCACACTATCCTGTGCATTTCGTTACATGCTCTCATCTTGCATAGAAAATGCTTGTATCTTTTGCATTGAACTTGCATCGCGCTATCTTGCGCACCTTACCTGCACTTGTTAGTGCATTGCATTGTTCGCGCTTTCTTGCGCATCTTACCTGCACTTGTTAGTGCATTGCATTGTTTGCGCTTTCGTGCGGATCTTACCTGCACTTGTTAGTGCATTGCATTGGTCACGCTGTCTTGTGCACCCTTTGTCTTAGCACTGTCTTGTGCACACACTTGCATCGCACTGTTTTGTGCATTCACCTTGCATAGCATTGTTTTGTGCATTCACTCTGCATCGCACTGTCTTATGCACTCATCTAGTCTAGGAGATCTTAAATCCTCTAAAGGTGCAATTCCTTTGGTCTTTATCTTGCCCGAACGACTTCTAGTGGTCTGGTATAGCCACCTGCCTATGTTTGCAGTGAGTTCCTAGGAGATCAACTGAGATGGTGGAAACTAGAGTTCGAATGGCCGATGCCTAGAACGCAAAGGTTCGGAATTTTCGACACTAAAGTCTAGTTTAAATACCCAGGGGTGTATCATCGACTTGAAATTTGTATAGAAGCCCCATAGGTTGAGGTAACGGGTATGCGCCTCAATTCTGGATACTGAACCAACCTAGTCTGTCACCCTGTTGGAGAATAGGGAAAGTTGCGACCATAGCCAGGGAGAAAAGTAGTACCTGTGGTTCAGAAACACAAGATGTAGAAGAGGAAGATCCCCAGCAGCATGAGGTGAGTCATTGCCAATTGCCCCTGTAAGGTACTTTCACTTCCTAGCTACATTGCATTTTGTCATCTATTACGTCTATTGCATTGCATATAGCATCTATCTCATGCATCTACTGCATTGTTTTATCGCCTACATCCTTTCAATGATAAGCTTAGTTTGGCATGTGCCCATACTTTTTGCGTTGAAGCATGGTTCTGTGATAATGTGTACGCACCTATTCCACTAAGAGAATTGTGGTCTGAGGGTGTCGGCACCTTTTCTGTGTTAGACGTGGTCTGCTTTGTGTCCATGCCTTTTCTAGGCAAGATGTGGTTTGGCCGCGTGCCTTATTCACTTCATCCATTACATCAATTACATTGTAGTTTGTTTTGTTGCATTCAGTATGTAGGATCACGATCTTTCCTCAGCAGATCATTCCTCACTTATATCATCCCCCCAATTACTTGTATTTTGTGGTCCTTCTGCGAAACACATAGTTCTGCATGTGCATGCACCTATTCCACTAAGAGAATTGTGGTTAGAATGCTCTGGCACCTTTTCTATGTTAAACGTAGCTTGATGAATGCATCTCCATCCCTTTATGATATTAGTGTGGTTTTGCCCTGCTAGTGGTTTGATTATGCAAATACATTGTATATCATTCCATTGTTTTGTTATATTGTGCATCATTTTGCATCCTGCCCCTGAACTACACTAGTTTGATTCCTTGCAAAGGGATACGTAGGCAGCCTGCGGGCGCAACCATTTGTTTCTATATCTGTATCTTGTTTGTTTGTCCAAGTCTTCAGCCTTGTTAAAAATGGGTCGTCTCTGGGCTTTAACATTTACTCACGTCATTTCATGACTTCGAGCTCTGTCAAAGAGGGGTAACTGTAGACATCTCATTTTTGACCGCTCTTAAGACTTGGGCACTACTGATCGCTTCATTGGTGATGAAAATTGTGCAGTGCAAGGGTTCGATTTCTTTCACAAGAGGAGAGTCAAATCCTAACCTCATTCCGCATTTTTGGACTAAAACTATTTTGAACGGTTTTTAGACCTTAAAACCCTCTATTTCAAAATATTTTTGAAAAGGAGTTTCTATGATGTTCCGAGGCTCGTATTTTGTCAAATGTTGCATTTTTCGGTAAACCGAGCAAGGACAAAGTGGAAATGAATGAAAGAGAGGTGAACTCTTTGAAAAATCTTTCAAAACGCCTTGTTTAGGGGTTTGGAGTTGAAGAAAAGAGGAGTGGAGGGAAGAAACCTAGTTGAAGAAGAAGTTGGGTATGAATCGTTAAGAGAGAGACGACTAGTCCTCGCTAAATCGGGCCTATCCTTTTGAGTACTTGGATTCCAGCTATGACGCCACCACCGTTGGAAAGAAGACTTCCGGGGCTTCATTTTACACTCAAGAATCTCCTAAAGCCAAGTTCGGATGGGGGAGATATGGTTGGTTGAAGTTAGGCATCAATCCGGTTGGACCGAAATTGAGCAGTCTTTACTAAAAGAGGGATATCTCTTAGCACACTTGGAATTTTGAGGTGAGGCTGCCACCATTGGAAAGCTTACTTCCGGTGATTCATTTTACACACAAGAATGACCTAAAAAGGAGTCCATATGAAGGATTTATGCCTAGTGCAAGTCGGGGACTAGGGTTAGTTTTTGCCGTCGGCCTCTATGGGAGTGCATCGGCCACAATTGGTGCTCATCGGCCATAGGTCGGCCAAGAGTGAACCTAATCAGCCACAAATGGTGTCCGGTCAGCCAACAAAGTGGCCGGTCAGCCAGAAATGTCCAGAAAGCCCAGAATTGGCAGATATTTCTCCTCCAGCTGTTGTACACTGCTCCTGATATTTCCAATTGAGATATTTCCGGCCAGAGCTTGTATTTTTGCTATATATGGAGGCTATATCTCACATATTGAAAGGTTATAACATTTGAAGTCTTACAAAAAATTTGAGAGCTTCTTACTCTAGAATCCTCTCTCTCTGGAAGCTTTGTGAGCAAATTCTCCCCTCTCTCTAGAATTCTCCCTCTCTCCTCTTGTTTTAGGCTTGAAAGTGAGAATTCCTTACATATTTGCATACACTTCCTTCATCAAAGTTGCATGTCATTGGGCTAAGGTCCCTTGGAACCTATTTTTGGGCTGTTGGAAGGTTGTTTGGCTCAGAAAAGGGGTTGATTTGCTGCTGTGCTTCAAAGGTAACTTCTTATCCCTTTTAAGCTCTTTGTGCACTATTGTTTTGCCATAGTTTTCAACTACTTTGGGGCTGTTTTTGGGGTGGTGTTGAACTACAAAAACCTTTATTTTTCCTCTGTCTTTTAGTCCTAGAAGTGTTGGTTTGAGCCTTGTTTAGCTAGGGGGTTGTCTCTCCCTTTTGCTCCTTGGCTTGTAAAGCCTTTTGAGCTATCTTTCAAGACCTTCCAAAACAACTTTTTGTGGCCTTTTAACCACTGAAATCCAGAGAATTTTCAGTGGTAAAAACCCTGTCTTGAGGTCTCAAATAGGAGGGGGTTGTCCCTCCCCTCTTCTTTTGCTTGCATGTGTTGATGGCCAACCAAATGAGCATGTGTTCATACATCTTTGTGGCTTAGTTTGAGCACATTTTTGTGACTTTTGGGACCTACCATAACTCTGTTTTTGGTCAGCTTGGTCACCTCTTGCTTGCTTCTTGCACGCTTCTTGCACTTGTAGTGCAATCTTGCTCACTAGCCTTATTAGCCTTACAAAGTAGCATGCTCTTGTGGTTTGAATTAGTATAGTTCAAGCATGTTTTTAGTGTTATTTTGGCATGTTATAACTCTGATTTTGATTGGTGGACTCACCTCTTGCATGCTTTATACACTTGTAATGTAATCCTTGCTAGCTAGCCTTGCATGCTTGTCTCTTTAGCCTATTATTCTAGCTCATTTTGGCTATACTCCAGCATGATTTTATTCATATTTTGGCATGCTTTAGCTCTTTTTTGAGCCTTCTTGGTCGTATGAAGCTTATTGTGCATGTTTGTAGTGCAATAGCCTTGACTAGTTTTGAGTTTTGAGGTATCTTGCATGCTTGGCTTGAGGTATTTGCATGCTTTGGCATCATTTGGCATGTTGTTTCATTGCATATGGTATTGTCACACTTCCATGTTTTTCACTCTTTCATTGTACTTAAGAGTTAAGCCTTGTGCCTTGCTTGCGAGCAATCATTTGCGCATGCGGTTTCTTGCTTTTCATGCTATCATTTCAGTCTATTTTAGCCACTGTTTTGGCATGCATGAGATCTATTTGGGGTTGGTTTAGCCCTTTGTACATTGTATTGCATACCTCTAGTGTTGTGTCCTTTACTAGCCTTGGTATTTTTGGCTTCTAGCATGCATTGCATGAGTTGTTAGCATGTTTTAGCATCATTTAGCATGTCATTTCAGTGATGAAGTTATGCCATTGCACTCCGTTGTTTACTCCTTCATTTGTTTTGAAAGAGGTCTTGAGCCCCTTGTTGGCTTGGGCATGGAATTGAGGCTCTCATGCCTAATGGTTTTAGCATTCTCTTGAGGGTTTCTACTAACCAAAAGCATGAGGCTTCTTTCATGCTTAAGGTACTTGTGGTTTAGACCATCTTTCCCATTAGAAGACAATCACATTTGGACAACTCAATTAAAGGATTAATTGGTAAGTTAAAATGAGTAAACAAAATGAATCAAAGTAAAACATGCCAAGATAACATGTTTGTGTTGCATTGCATGTGTTTGGATCGGACGTTAATCCAAACACAAGAAATGAGAGACGTTTCATACTTGAAGTGATGAAACGTGCCTGATTTCTTAGTCACCGACACCCTTGATTGTGCATGATAGGGTGGAGGCTCATCGAGTCTGTTTGTGCATTCATCAACTTGTACAAACTTCGCTTCTCGGCCATTGTGCATTGTGATGTTCGGTTGGTGGCCCGAGAGTTGAGTACCATACTCCTTTGAGCTTAAAATATGATAAGGAGTGTGGTGGTACACACATTTCCTTGCAAACACACTGCCATGCCTCTGTTTGTGCTCTGTTGCAGCAAAAGGAGGAAATTCGGGGAATCAGTGGCCGACCGGCCACCAAAGCAGCCGACCGCCCATCGAAGCCTACCGACCGGGCACCAGTACTAGCCGATGGCCATCATTTCTAGCTGATCATCCATCGGTATATTCCTGAGATCAAATAGAAGCAGTCTGGAAATTGGCAGGATTTTCAAAGGTCTAAAGGTGTGCAAACTGAGGCATCTTGAGGCAAGGAGGTGGATTTCCGGGAGGACGCAACCGAGCATGTATATCTCCTCGCCCGCGAGGCCATTTATCGCTTTGTTAGCTAGATGTAGTTAATTACGTGTATTGTAACTAATTAGATTACTTGCTTTGTAATATTTTAATTAGCTTAGATTAGCTAGTTATTCAATTTGGCTTATAATTAGTTAATTAGGAATAGTTAATTAGTTTTGACTTGTAATAAGTAGCTTAGCTTAGCATAGCTAGTTAGCTTATTATTCGGACCCTCCATCGACAGGGTACATTGTTGTAATAAGTGTGCGTGTGTGTGATGCATGTCTTCCAACCCCATTTCTTTCTCCCTTTTACTTATCAGCTTTCGATGGTTAGTTTAGGGCCTATCTCAATTAGCATACTTATGTTTTGCATGCGTGCATCATTCATTTGTCTTGCATGCACCGGGCTCGACGCATCATACAAACTGCATTGTATTTCAATATACTTACTTGAATACGTGTTTCAAAGCATGTTATCAAGTGTTGTATTCATATGCCATTCTAGATACCCGAGCCTATTTTAGTTGCATTTTTGCATGTGTTGCATTAGGCATCTTAACATCGGTAGGATCATGCATGATTTCTAACTAGCTTTTGTTTTGGCTCGGAGTACACTGTGAGTGTTTACGCTTTAGCATCCTTGTATTTGTGTAAGTGACTGCCATGATAGCATGCTTGCCATGAGGCTATGTGCTTATGTGTTTAAATGTATGAATGCCTGTGATGAAGACTTTATTACCTGAATTGGGACAATTCATGAAATATGAGTTTTAAGCCCACTTCGCATAGTGGCAACTCATGTTGTTTTCTAAGCCCACTTGAGGGTGGCAAATCCGCGTCTTAGCCTACTTGCGAGTAGCACTTTCAAACCACTTGCAGAAACAAACATGAGTTGTTTTGTTCCAATCCGCGTGATTGAGTCTATACTTGTGTGCTGTGCGCATCATATAGTAATGATAAATTAATAACCGGAATAAGAACGCATGTGTTTTCAAAAACAACATATCATGTTAGTAGAGGCCGATCTTTGATCGGGCGAGCGGGGGTGCTCATTTCAGACCTTCCCCTCTCGTACCCAAGTTCCCGAGCCAAGGCAACTTTGGTGATGACGGACATATGGCCTTGGGCACAAGTCAGGGTTTCCTAAATTTCCCAAAACAAAACATTTAGGTGGCGACTCTGAAATCTGGCAAAGCAGTCCATGTTTGGCACTTTTTGATTAAAATTGATTTTCCAAAACGATTTGCCAGATTTGGATTCTTTGGTGATTTATCAGTCTTACATTGCACTTTGTGAGATTAGATTCAAAATCGTGACAGGAGTCCGAACTGTAGTAGCTATGAACCCAATTCGCGCCCTCGCGCGCGGAGCGGAGTTCGGGCGGTCTACAGTTTCTGGCGACTCTGCTGGGGATTTAGAGAACTTGACTCAAACTGATGATATGTTGTTTTGTTTACAGTTATGTGTTTCTTTGCATTGAATTTGCATTGGTGCGCTTAGGACACTGTGTTTGCCGTCTGCTACTCCTGAACGGTTTGCTGGAGGCTTTCTTGGAAAAGCGTGCCATAAGGCTGATCGGTTACAGGCTCTGCCATGATGGGAGCACAAACCTCAGTCGTTACCGGGGCACCCTTTTCAACCATTCGACCTAGTGCATATTGGAAGCCATAGTGACCATTCCAAACTAGGACATGCTGCTTACCCGAATGTAGGATGTTTGAAACCGCTGCGTGCGTAGTGAAACCCTAGCTCCTGACAAAATAGGACAGGGAAACCCAACCCCACTATAGGGGTGTTTTGGCTCTCACTTGCTTGATATGTGTTGTTAGAGTGTGTCTCTACAGGATGGTATGTATCAGTTGCAAGTCTGAGTATCGGCCTGAGGGTATAAGTTTACAGGCAGACTTTTGGGCAGAATTCTGTAGGCAGCACAGTCATTCAGCTATGTTCGTATTTGTTCTGGTGAAATCAGGCTGAGATGCTGTCTGTTTTCTCTTTTGCAAGGTAGTCTTGGAACCATAGCTTCAGAAGGCTCCAATATCCCCGAGTACACCGGACTTGTGTTGATAGACTTTGTCAGGTCAGAGATTCAATTCAAGGGTAACTGGTGTTCCTTCGCTGAGGCAAGGCAAAGAAAGGCCAGTCAGGGCTCACCGGTTCATCTGATCTGACAGTCACCAGTCACATCACCTTTGTTGAAACTTAGCAGACCGTGATGGCACAGAGTTCGGAAGAAGTTGTGGTCACGGTAGCAGCATTAAACCAGGGAATCTCCATGCAAGGTGAGACCGATGCTAGAATGCAACGCCCATCTGGGGCACCTACCCCACATCCAGTCTCGGAACTCTAATCATCTTAAACCTGTGAACCCACTACTTCTGAGCAGATCATTCCTCTATTTGCAGAGTGCTCTGTACTAATGCTACTAACTGTTTGTTCCTTCTTCGTCGAGTGACTGGCGGAAGCGAGACCAACATTGGCTGGCCACCAACAAGGTCTTGAGCTTTGCAAAGCCTGCCAAAATGAGTCCACACAATTTGGGAAATGTCAGGTCTTTCTGAAGCTATGTTGATAAACTACCTAGCAAAAAGAAAGAAAAACAAAATCAAAATCGGACATCATTTTGGCCCCAATTCACAACAAGCATAGCACATAGTTGAACTGTAATCCCCATTGAACTCTATCCTCAAATTTATACTTATATGAACCATCCTGTACAGCCTCACTGTAAAAGCAGATATCAAGTAAAAGAACCAAAACACCCCTATGAGGGGGTAGGGTTCCCCTGTCCTGGATTTTTGGCATGATCTAGGCTGCACTATTTCAAACAACGTGTTTCACAACATCCTTCAAATGGGTGGCATCCTGTCCTAAGTTGGAATAGCCACTATAGCTTCACTATATGCAACTAGGTTGAATGGTCAAAAGGGTACCTCAGTAAGATTACCTAATATACCTCTCACACCTAACACCGATGAGTGAAAGGTGGATCAAGCGGTACAGCGGTAACCTAGATCTGAGGGTTGTGTTTGCAACATGGCAAAGCCCATGACCGGTTAGCTTTTTGGAAAGCCTTTTGGGCAAGCCTCCGGCAAACCATCTAGGAATAGCAAATGGAAAATACAATGACTTAAAGTAACCATGCAAATGTAATGCAAAGAACATATAAGTGTAGATAAAATTTCATATCATAAGTTTCAAGTCAAGTTCTCTAAATCCCCAGCAGAGTCGCCAAAAATTGTAGCCCGACTTTTTGTGCTCATTTCAGAAAGGGAATAGCCCTACAGTTCGGACACTCATGGTTCTAAATCTGATCTCACAAGTGCAATCTGAAATAGATAAATACCAAAGAGTCCAAATCTGGCAAATCTTTTGGAAAATTGATTTTGAATCAAATGCCAAAAATGGACTGCTTTGCTAGATTTCAGAGTCGCCACCTAAATATTTTTGGAAAATTTAGGAAATTCAAGACTCGTGCCAAAGGCTATTAGTCCGTCATCACCAAAGGGTCTCGGTTCAGGAACTTAGGTACGAGAGGGGAAGGTCATGAATTGAACACCCCACTCCTTCGATCAAAGATCGGGCTCTACTAATCATGACGTGATTTTTATTTACATTATATGCTCTTATTTCGATTTTTTAGCTATATTACTATGTGATTCGCACACAAATATAGACTAATTTGCAAAAATTAGAATGTTTTGATTTCATGTTTTGTGTTTGAAAAGAGTTTGAATGTGCAACTTGAAAAAGTGGGATTAAATATACATTAATCAAATTATTCCAATTCAAACAACTAGCCTTCATCCATAGGCATTCAAAACAGTTTATCACTTAAGCACTTAGCCTCATGGTGGACATGTTAGACATAGCAGCACTAACATTCAATGCAATATGCTAAAGCAAGTAAAGGCTCACTTAGTATTCCAAGCCAAAAAAGGTGAAAGAGTTAGAAAAATGCATGATCTTAACTATGCAATATGACTAATGCAACGCACACATTATGTATTTTATGGATTCGCCTATGAGCATGGCATTTGATTTCATTTAGGACATGCGATAAGGCACGAATTATAATAATGAGTTTGAATCATTGATATTAGGTTAGCATGATGAGCCGAACCTTGGATGCATGTTTAGACAATGGATGTAAAACATGGAGTATGCTAACGAAATGTCATGTTTCTAAACTAACCATCATAAGCAAGTAAGTAAAAGGGAGAAAGACGTGGGGTTGGAAGACATACAACTTATTACAACATTGCCCTCATGCAAGAGGGTCCGAATCAAAGTCTGAAAGTCAAAATTAAACTACTTATTACAAAACCAAATCAATAAATTAAAGCATTAACTTGCTAGCTAAGCTATTACAACAAGGATAACCATGACATGTAAACTAACTATCTACGTTAATTAACTATAACAATTACAAATTAACAAAATTAATTATAACAAGACTAATGAATAAATTAATTACAACAATGCATAAAGCATTAATACACAAGGGTTGGATGCACAAGGTCCCAGAACAGCACTGTCTACCTTGGTTTGCTCTGTTTCACCTTCAGCCACTGCTTTTTGTTTTCTGCAAAAATACACTACTGGCCAAACATTAATGGCTGGCCGGCCCTCAATGAAGCTCGTCCGGGCCTAAAGAAGGCCGGCCATGCCTCAATTGCATGTAAAATTTTGTTTTGTGCTCTGAAGTGAAAATAGTGCAAACAGAGTGTTCTAGAGTCTGTTTGTCCCTCTCACACTTCTCAAACATGGGAAAGCCTCGACAGAAGGTTAGAATTGTTACCAAAACCATCAATGAGAAAATTAATTGCTTGATGATTTTGATGTACAATTTGGACAAAAATCAATAAATTAAGGAAATTATAACCACCCCTCACTCTTATCATGGAGTGAACTTAAAGAGGGAGGTCGAGACGCTTCAAGTTCCATCAAAACATCATGAATTGATGTAAGACAACTCTCGACACAATGGATTCGACATAACATTCGGCCGAATCCCAAGCAATATAACTCATTTTCTTTATGTGAGTTGGTTCATTTTAAGCCAAATTCATTAGTCTTTGCCACCCTTTAGTCCATTAAGTCCAAGATGATTGTTATGTCCACTAACGATTACATCCACTAAGTGAGAAGTATGTCAAACGGGAGGTGATTCTCATCATGAAAAAGAGACTACACCGTTGGCAATGAACCTCCGTAGAGATTAAGCCATTAAGCGTAAATCACTAGTTCATGTTTTGAATAACCGTCAACTGATTGAAACAACTCTCAATGAAGGAGATGAATGGCAAGTTGATCATTAAAATGAGGTCCTTAAACACGTAAATGAATTGAAGAAAAGCTTAGAACAATATACTACAAACTATGGAGGCAAACTTATGAGACAACAACCAAGCTAATCAAAACATGAACTATTTAAATAACTTAAGACAGCCCTAAAACAACCCTAAACATATGAAAAATAGCGGCTAAAAGTGCATGAAAAGTGACTAAAAAGCTAATCAACAAAGAGAGAAAACAAGGCTAGTAAGCAAGAATAAGGAGGGGTGGCTAACCCCTCCACTTTTGAAACCTCAAAGCATGATTTTTAGCCCTTTTTAAACTCTGAAAATTTGTTTACAGAGCAAAGAAAAAGAGTGTAAAAGCAAGGGTTTGAGCTATAGGTAAAGGTGTAGAAAGAGTGTAAACTCTCTCTATCCTTTTGGTAGCTCTCCAAACCAAATTTAAACGCTTAGAACATAATCAAAGCAACATGAAACTACAAGAAATAGGTAGCAAATGAAAGAAATGAAAGCAAGAGGGAAGACAACAAGCTTATACCTCGCAATGAAGTTATCTTTTGCTTTTGATTCAAACTAAGTCTCAACACACTTTGAAGCTTGAATTATGGTGTTCAAGGCTCAACTAAGGTTCCTAACCTAAGGTGTGAAGGTGCATATGATGTATGGATATAGGTTCAAGGTCGTAGGTTAGCTCAAAATGTTGCTTGCACAAGAAGAAGGAGAAGAAGGAGCTCTCAAGGTGGTATAGAGGCTTTCTTGAAATTCTTCAACCCTCAAAACAGAGATATATGGTCGTTTTTATAGAATTTCAGTCAAAAATATCATAAATATCTTCAAAAATGGATAGCTAGCGGCCTCCTGCCCAGAACAGTGTTTCTCACTACTAAGGCACGGCCGGGCCTCAATGCATTCCTCTGTTTTTCTATTTCAGCCTCAACATAGGGTGGCATAATGTGTAAAAATGGATTTCTTGGTGTAGCACCCGACTTTCTTCGCGTGCCCCCCTTTCTTCGAGAGGGCGCGAATTTGGTCTTACTACAGTTCGGACTCCTATCACGGTTCTGAATCTAATCTCACAAAGTGCAATGTGAGACTGATAAACACCAAATAGTCTAAATCTGACAAATCGTTTTGGAAAACCGATTTTGAAGAAAAAGCGCCAAACATGGACTGCTTTGCCAGATTACAGAGTCGCCACATAAATATTTTATTTTGGAAATTTAGGAAACCCTGACTCGTGCCAAAGGCCACGTGTCCGTCATCACCAAAGTTGCCTCGGCTCGGGAACTTGGGTACGAGAGGGGAAGGTCTTGAAATGAGCACCCCCGCTTGCCCGATCGAAGGATCGGCCTCTACTAAGCATGATATGTTGTTTTATAAACATATGTGTTCTTGTGGGAGCCGAATTTCGTTGGATCAATAGGGACGAATGGACGAGTCCAGTCCGGGACATAATATTTATTCGGCATTGATCCTAATCAGTAGAAGAGCCGAATAAAATAATCGGCGTTCCAACTAGTGGAACAAAGGCCGAGTAGAAGTACATGCAAAGGATTGAGGATGGGCCTGGCCCTAGGGCCCAAAGAGAATAATATAAATATAGGATCATCAATCAGAGAAAGGTATGTGAGAACTAGTATGCTTAACTTAAAATACAAGTAACCTAGAGAGAGTAGAGACTGACTTGTCCGCCGGAGTGCTAACTCCGGCACCCCTAACCAGAGTGTTCATTTCTTTTCAGGTGTCTATTTGAGGATCACGAGCGTCCTCCAGGATCTGAAGAGTATTTCCAAACCTCTTCCCCACAATTGGTGCCGTCTGTAGGAATACTCAAATACATCCATGGCGGGCGTGATGGAAGACCCTCCAATAGTCACTGACAAAACCACACAGAGAGACGACCTCACTCCAACAAACATGCTTGGACCAGAGACTATCGCCGCAAGACGCGCCTTGAACTTCGCCTCACCCTCGACTTTAGATTACGAGACAATGCAAGCGATCATGGAACAAACAAAGCAAAACGAAAAAAGGTTGGAGAACATGATCACTGAGAACGAACGTCTCCATCAAGACCTAGCCTTGGAAGTGACAAAGTCCAAACAAGCTGTCCACCCAGATCCAGAACGACCTATGAGGGTAGGTGCTCGACGATCTCGAGCCCGACAATAAGACACTGATAGTGACTCCGACTCATTATCCCCGGAGCCCAAGAAGAAGGGACGACCCGAAACCACCAGTTCCTCTGAAGAGAGTCCACGTATAAGGCATAAGCGAAGAAGAAACGACTTAGATGAAGAAGACCAGCACGATCTCTTTGTATGACGGATTGCAAGGGTAGTGCTACCCAAGAAATTCAAAGCACCATCATTCACTTTGTATGATGGTAAATCAGACCCCACCGATCACATCCGCCATTACAAGTAAGCCATGACGCTGCATGCAGACGACAAGGCTCTCATGTGCAGAATATTTCCGAGCAGTTTGGGACTACTAGCTGTCAGGAGGTATTATAAACTGGAGCCCGCTTCGATCAAGAGCTTCCACCAACTCCAAAAATCCTTCAGGGCTAGGTTTATCACTAATAAGGTCCAACCAAAGCAAGCCGATTCCCTCTGGGCAATGCAGATTCAACTGGGGGAAACCCTTCGTGCGTATTCGGCGCGGTATTGGGAATGTTTTAATCTGGTAGATGATGCTTACAATGACTCCATGGCCATTACCGCCTTCAAGATGGGGCTGCATCCCGACAGTGCCCTCCGCAGCTCTTTGACCAGACGACTGCCCAAAACAATCTGGTCGTTGATGAAGAAAGTTGAAGAATACTGTAAAGTGGAAGATGATGCCTTGCGGGTTAAAGCCGGAAGTGTGACCAACAAGACGGCTCTTACTGAAATTACTCAGCCGTTAAATTCTGTACCACCTCAGAGCCTTGAACCACGGCATCGGGCTAAACAAGATAAGAGACGGGATTCTCGCCGATCAAGCGACCAATGCTCCCACCGAGCAAATGAACAACTGCAAGTCGATAGCAGGCACACAAGGTGTGCCGACGAGAAATATACGGAGTTGTCAGAGCCGATCAGCTCGGTCATGTCCAAAATCCAACATCTCCCGTTCTTCAAATGGCCGTCGAAAATGGTGGGACCTCCCGACACACGAAGACGGGATAGGCGGTGCGAGTATCACAAGGATCATGGCCATGATACTAAGAGTTGTTATGCATTGAAGGATCACCTGGAGGAATTGGTACAAGATGGACGGCTACAACAGTACATCCGAAAAGGCAACTCAACCAAAGCCATAGCTTTAAGACAGGATTCACCCCCATTCAACGTGATCCACATGATATACAGCTTGCCAATGTCATCCGCGGTGCATACGATTCAGTCGAACCCCGACCCTCAAAATCAACTCACTCCGGCTAAACGGCCCCATGAAGCTGCGAGCATTGTTTTTGATGATTCAGATTTGGCTGGAGTAACTCTTCCCTACACTGATCCCTTGGTAATCGAGTTGCGCGTAAACCGATTCACTGTTGAGTGCGTACTCATTGACCCAGGGAGCACATCAGAAGTTATGTATTACAAGACATTCACCAAACTCGGCTTCTCCGAATGGATCTCTCTCCGGCACCCCATCCACTATTCGGCTTCAACGCCAATCCAGAAGACCCGTTGGGAAAAATCACACTAGCCGTTCGAGCAGGCTCCCGAATAGTGGAAGTGGAATTCTTGGTCGTCAAGCTGCCGTCACCGTATAATCTCATTATGGAGCGAACTTGGTTACACACCATGCAAGCCATGCCGAGTACGTATCATCAGCTGCTACGCTTCTTGACAGAATGCGGCATTGAGCAAATCCGTGGCTCCCAGAAATCAGCACAAGCATGTTATCTTCTTGCTGGAAAGACGCCAAAAGAGTTGCAAGTGAATTCCATTGAGGTGCCAGATCGGGAGAGCCTAGATGATGTTGGGCGGCTCCCAAGTGAAAAGGCCACAGAAGCCCTAGATTGAGTTGGATGGATCCCATTGCTACATTCCTGTCTTCCGAATAGCTCCCAGAGGACAAGAAAGAAGCGCACAAACTGCAAAACAAAGCCCTGCGTTACTACTTGGATCCGCATGGAAAGCTTTATAAAAAATTCCTTTCTGGTCCATACCTGGAATGTGTGCATCCGGACAAAGTCGAAGAGCTTCTGACTGAAATACATGAAGGCAGTTGTGGCGCACATTCTGGCGGGCACTCTTTGGCCCATCGAGCTATAACACAGGGGTATTATTGGCTGACAATGAGATTTGATGCCGAATGCTATGTGAAAAAATGTGAACAGTGCCAAAAGTTCTCCCTGTTAACTCATCTGCCTGCTGAAGAGTTAAGCTCTTTACCAGTCCCTGGCCGTTTGCCCAGTGGGAACTTGATAGCGTAGGACCATTGCCGAGGGCCCCGGGGAACAAGCGATACTTGATCGTCGCGATAGATTACTTCACAAAATGGGTCGAAGCGGAGGCATTAACGCATATTCGAGATGCTGATGTTAAGCACTTTGTATGGAGAAATATCATAACACGATTCGGCATTCCAAGAGCTCTTATCTCAGAGAACGGCACCCAGTTTGACTGTGGTGTCTACCGAGAGCTGTGCAGCAAATATAGTATTCGGCCTTATTTTTCCACGCCGGCTTACCCCCAAAGCAATGGTCAAGCCAAAGCCTCTAACAAATCTATCTTAGACGGCATCAAGAAGAGGTTGGAGAAAGCCAAAGGCAAATGGGTCGAAGAATTGCCGAGTGTATTGTGGGCTCATCGAACTACGCCGAGGCGATCCACCGAAGAAACGCTGTTTGCTTTATGCTTTGGAACCCAGGCGATCATACCCCTGGAGATCGGCCACCCAACCCTGAAATCGCATGTTTTTTATATGGGCCGAAATGACATGATGCTGGCTTTAGGTTTGATTCTGATCGAAGAATGAAGAGACCGTGCCCTTGCGTCCATGGCACGATCCCAGCAACAGCTTGCTAAGTCGTACAATCAACGTGTTTAGTTACGCCATTACACACCAGGAGAGTTGGTCCTGAAGAAAGTACTTCCAGCTGCCAGGAAACCGGCTGATGGAAAATTGGGTCCTAACTTGGACGGCCCCTATCAGGTTGATTTGATCGCAGGAGTAGGGGCATATCGGCTCAAAGACATGTCCAGAAGGAGTCTACCATAGCCTTGGAATTCAATGCACTTGTGTAAATTCTATCATTGAACCCGACTTGTGGGGAATGATACTAGTTTTGAATGGTTCACCATGTACACTCTCCACTTTTGTAATGCAAAGATCCCTGTTTACTTACTGCAAAATCCAGTTCAAAAGTGTTCTGATTATGGCCTCCGGATTCGGAGCACCCTTCGTGGATATCACGATTGGCCAAATAAAGACTTCGGATTCGGAGCCCCATCGGCATATGACGCCTTTGGGCCGATAAAGCCTCCGGATTCGGAGCGTCCTTCGTGGATATCACGATTGGCCAAATAAAGACTCCAGATTCGGAGCCCCATCGGCGCATGACGCCCTTGGGCCGATAAAGCCTCCAGATTCGGAGCGCCCTTCGTAGATATCATGATTGGCCAAATGAAGACTCTGGATTTGGAGCCCCATCGGCGCATGACGCCCTTGGGCCGATAAAGCCTCCAGATTCGGAGCGCCCTTCGTGGATATCACAATTGGCCAAATAAAGACTTCAGATTCGGAGCCCCATCGGCGCATGACGCCGTTGGGCCGATAAAGCCTCCAGATTCAGAGCGCCCTTCTTGGATATCACGATTGGCCAAATAAAGACAGCAGATTCGGAGCCCCATCGGCGCATGATGCCCTTGGGCCGATAAAGCCTCCGGATTCGGAGCACCCTTCATGGATATCACGATTGGCCAAATAAAGGCTTCGAATTCTGAGCCCCACCGGCGCATGATGCCTTTGGGCCGATAAAGCCCCTGGATTCGTAGCGCCCTTCGTGGATATCACGATTGGCCAAAATAAAGACTCCACATTCAGAGCCCCATCAGCGCATGACGCCCTTGGGCCGATAAAGCCTCTGGATTCGGAGCCCTGTCCGTGCAAGTCACGTTTGGGCCAAGTCACATTTCGGCCAAATAAATCTCCAGATTAGGAGCACCCTTCGTGCAAGCCGTATAAAAAAAGGTTGAGATGCAAATATTCAAAATGAAATAAGTTCAAGCCGTATAAACGTAGGCTAAAACGTGCGAACATTCACAATAAAATGTGTCCTTAGATAAATCGATTGGCATCAAGTGAACTAATATAAATAGCCAATAAATACAAATTGAAAATGAAGGTCTGCTTCTATTCAAATTGAAAGTACGCTACAAATTGAAAACGAAGCGTTTATTAAAATTAGTCAATAAATACATAATTTCGCTCTCAATCTACATGAGGATTACAAGGTCTGCTTCTATTTGGCGGCTCCCTCATCATCACTCTTCTCAACTTCGAAAGCGAAAAAAGGGAAATCATTTTGTTGGTACAACGGCAACGTAGAATTCACACCTGCTGCCTAGAGAGCCTCAGCTTGCTGAAGTGCCTTGATCCAGCCATGCTTAAACCCACGATTTTCACATCGGTAAACTTCTTCAGCGAGTTTCTCTATGGTCTTTTGTATTCCGACCTTTCGACCGTCATGGAAGCCTTTTTCATTGGCCACGGTCCTTGTAGTCTCGATCGCAAACATGCTAGCTGTGTTCCGATCGGCAATAGCATTACTTATCGGCCTTTGGGTCACCCTCTCTTCCATAACCGGGTTGGGATGGCTGGCCGATTGAGACTCGGCAGACTTGATTTTCCTTAGCTCACGCTCGGCCTTCTCTGCGCGAGCTTCTAACTTCCGAATGCGTTCATCTCTCTGCTCTATATCGCGCGCATACCGATTTCATAAGCGGTGTACAGCCCATTTACCGCCCCATGAATGCCTTCACGAAACACTTTGAAATCCTGCCAACCTACCATCGACTGCTGGACTTCGGGTGGAAAAATCTGTCGAGCGAACTCGACTGCCACATTTGGATCCCGAACGATCGAATCCGCCTCTATCATTGGTCTATTCCCCACGAAGACCGCAAAACTCAATGGGTGCGGAGTCGCATTGGATTCCCTTCCAGAACGAGGTTGAGGAGATCTGCCTTATGGCTGCTTGTCCCTCCTGGGCGACCTACTTCGACGACGAGGAGATTGGTGTCTCTCCTGATCCCTCGAAGTCCTACCTCCCGTGTGCGAAGGTTCACCACTTCGACTCATATCTCCTCCCAGCTCAGCTAGCGTCCTCGCTTCTCCTCTACTGTTAAAGAAAAGTCTATTTGACATTCGCACTTGTTTAACCTTCTTCAAAGAATTGGACTGAGTTACTGACTCTGAGCATATAAATAGGACCTTCATGCACGAAGTACACGCCCATTTATTCCCTACGGGGGAAGCACCTCCGAGGCAATCTCATTAATATTAAAACCTTAACAGCCCGGCGCCGATTGAGTCATGTGCCCCAATCGCCCATGAACCTCCATTATTTGGCGTTCTATGTCCATGAACCAACTGGGGCAAAGGCAGATTCATCAATATAGTAGGCTTAAGTGCCCCAGTCGCTCCATGAATCGATTCAGTACAATATCCATGGGTTCATGTTATTCGGCATTCTAGTTCATGAACCAGCTGGGGCAAGGGCAGATTCATCAATATAGTCGGCTTAAGTGCTCCAGCCGCTCCACGAATCGATTTATCAGTACAATATTCATGAACCTCCATTATTCGACATTCAATGTCCATGAACCAGCTGGGGCAAGGGCAGATTCATCAATCTAGTCGGCTTGAGTGCCCCAGCCAGCCGCTTCAAGAATCGATTTATCAATACAATATTCATAAGTTCATTTAATTCGGTGTTCTAGTTTATGAACCTCCGTTATTTGGCGTTCTAGTTCATGAACCTCCGTTATTCATAATTTTCATGAACCAGCTAAGGGCAGATTCGTCAAGATAATCGGTTTATGTACCCTAGCTGCCTTATGAGCTGACCTATTAGCACCTCATGAATTCATTTTATTCAGTCATAAATCAAATTCATTAATTTAATCAGCTAATAAGTTTGTCGTCTCACATAGTCGTGACATTCTGTTCTAACTGCTAATTCTTTTAATTATGTACTCATATAACAAATAATACAAGCAATAACTTGAGAGCATAAAAAAATTTCATTCATAAATTGGGCAATAACAACGGACATTTTACACATGAAAATCCAAAAAAGATGAAAATCAACTAACAAAAAACATACATTGAAATTGAAAATACCTAACAAAACTAAAATGTCTCCCAAATCAAGCCTCGGGATCAGACTCAAGCGACTCAACGTCCACTTGCTCGTATGGAATTGGCATGGCCAATGTAACTCCAGCGGCAGTAAGGGCTTTGAGCCAGCCGTGTTTGAATCCCCAGTTCTCAAATTTGGGGACTTCTTCTACATAATTTTCAAGGGCGACGCTCTTCCCAGCCTCGAAGGTCGCGGAAGCCTCGGAGTCGGCTTTTTCCTTAGCCTTCTTCAACTCTTCCAATTCGGCCTCCAGCTTGGCAAGCGCCTCCTTGGCTAACTTGAGCGATTCCTCGCTCGCGTTTGCCCTCTCCTTGGCGTCGGATCTGAGCTGGTCAGCAGTCCAAGCCCTCTCATTCTCAGCTTCAGCTCCTACACTTTCCATTGTGGCTCTCGCTGCCTCGAACTCGGCCCTGCTCCTCTCACCTTCGACTTCCGACTTCAAGTGGCCAATTCTTTCAATGGCATCATGCTAGCGGCGGCCTAGTTCGGCTATCCTTCCAACCGTCTGCAAAACAAGTTAGGATCGTCACATACCAAGAAATACCGTATGCAAACCAAACCAAACAAGGAGTTAAGATCAACTCATATACCAGAAGGGCCGACTGGGCAGCGAATGCTATTGTTACCAAATCCGGCTCGGCACGAAAGGCTGCCTTGTCAGCCGGCAAGGAGACCGAGGCAGCCAAGCTCAGTGCCACAGCTGGGTCTTTCAAAGCCGACGCTTCAGAGGAGATCGACATGTTTTTTTATCTTTGGTTCAACAACAAAAGGAGCAACCACACTCGACTCCTCTAAGCGTGGCCGTTTATCAATGGGGCCCTCCTCGGAGCCAGCCTCGCTCTCGGCGGTATGTTTTTCTCCCCGATCTTCTGAAATTGGCCGTTCTTCTGTAAACGGCCGCTCGGCATCCTTCTCCATCTCAGCTGCATGAACTTGAGCCGTTTCTTCTACGACAATGGGTTCGGAAGATTCAGTCGGGGCAGGCCCAGAACGGGTGGCCTCGGCTTTCCGTCGGGCGGCCATGCGTTCGGCATTTTTCTTTCGCGCCAACTACGTGAGACTTTCCCCAGCCATACCCTCAGAATAAACGCTGGAAGGTCTTCCAAATTTGTAAAAATATCTTCGAAGGCGTCCCCTCGGCCTGATGTGGACGGAGGGTCAGATGAGGTCAGTCCGGCTTCCTTAAAGGCCGAGTTAATAGCTTCGTCAACTTTCGCTACCAACTGGTCCGGGTCCTCGGCGATTGGTTCGGCTGCTTGTTCTTCTACGTGTTCAGAATCGGATGTTTCTAAACCAATCTGTCTCAAGTTTTTGAAGCTGGGGAAGATGAGGGTTGTAAGATGGTTATCGCCTCGCGAGATCGGAATGTTGTCTGCCGCTGAGAATGTCGTGTAAGTCGGCTCGTACCGCAGGAGAATGTGGGCTGCCCTCCCTTGTTTTTGAAGGTTTGGACGGCCGACGAGCTAAAGCACGGTTTTAATTTCTGCAAGCACAATGTCGTCGTCTGAAACTAACACTCTCTTCAAGTCGCTGCCTGCATAAGCAAAACGAATAGATGTATATAGTGCCGAATACAGATATTGTAATGACAGAAATAAAAGTGATCTAATCGGCCACTTGGTTCACCTTTTCGCCTTGGCACGGGGTCTAGGAGATCTTCACCTTCGCCGAATTCCCAATTGCCTCGGACAACGACCATCACGTCATTGACACGCTTGCCAGAGCTGGCAAGCATAGTCACTAAGTGATGGTCAGTATCCTTGGCTCTAAGAAAGTAGCGTCCTAGCCGGCCAGTAGATTTGGTTAGGACATAGCAATGCCGAAAGGAGGGTATACCTAAATTAATCCTAAGACGCCGGTTTAGCTCTACAATCCCCATAATGATGCGAAAAAAATTCACGTTGGGCTGGGAATGGATTAGACCCCAGTATCGAAGAATGGCCCTCAAAAATGGGTGAAAGGGAAAGCGGACTCCGCCCTCAGTAATTGACAGGAGAGGAAAGACGATTGTGCTCTCATCTTCCCTCTCCATGTCAGTGGTGCTGTCTGCCAAAAGTGATAGATGGACGTCGTCGGGGATGAAAAAATGGCGTCGAAAGCCAGAGATTCGATCCGCTGAAAGGAGCTCTTTCAGATGTTTTGCCATCCTGGCCAGCCCAAGGATTATGGGAAACTAAAAGCAAAAAAGGAAGTGGGATCGGAAGTGAATGAGAAGAAAATTTACAGGAGATGAAGGGAAAAATGAGAAACAAGGAGTTGTAGAAGCCGCAAAGTGAAAGAGTTGCACTAGAAGGCGAACCAGATATTTTTAAGTATTCAAAACATACATTCGAAGAGACAATTTTAAATCACATTAAATGGAGGCAGTGTACGAAGGGGCGGGAAATCGTTATAATGACCAAAAGGCGTGTTCGCTTTTTGACATGTATTGGGAAGAGTATTAGCCGCCGAATTTTTGACTTCCTAGGCTCGAAGCCAAACACACCGACTAACTGATGCTAGTAGGGTGTTTGGGGGCAATTGTGGGAGCCGAATTTCGTTTGATCAACAGGGACGAATAGACGAGTCCAGTCTGGGACATAATATTTATTCAGCATTGATCCTAATCAGTAGAAGAGCTGAATAAAATAATCGGTGTTCCAACTAGTGGAACAAAGGCCGAGTAGAAGTACATGCAAAGGATCGGGGATGGGCCTGGCCCTAGGGCCCAAAGAGAATAATATAAATACAGGATCATCAATCAGAGAAAGGTATGTGAGAACTAGTATGCTTAACTTAAAATACAAGTAACCCAGAGAGAGTAGAGACTGACTTGTCTGTCGGAGTGCTAATTCCGGCACCCCTGACCGGAGTGTTCATTTCTTTTCAGGTGTCTATTTAAGGATCACGAGCGTCCTCCAGGATCTGAAGAGTAGTTCCAAACCTCTTCCCCACAGTTCTTATCCCGGTTATTAATCTAACTTACTATGTGATGCGCACAGCATACAAGTATAGACTCGATCACGAGAATTGGAACAAAACAACTCATGTTTGTTTTCAAAAATGGTTTGAAAGTGCTACTCGCAAGTAGGCTAAAGCGCGGATTTGCCACCCTCAAGTGGGCTTGAAAACAAAAACATGATTTTACCACTTCGCGAAGTGAGCTTAAAACTCACAATCATCGAGTTATTCCAATTCAGGCAATCAAGCCTTCACCCACTGGCATTCAAGCAGTTAAGCATATAAACAAATAGCCTTATGGCAAGCATGCTATCATGGCAACACTCACACTCATGCAAGTGTACTCCGAGCCAAAACAAAAGCTAATTAGAAATCATGCATGATCCTAACTATGCTAGATGTCTAATGCGACACATGCAAAATGCAACTAAATAGGCTCGGCTATCTAAGATGGCATATGAATGCAACGATTTGTTACATGTATTCAAAGAGGTATTGAAATACGATGCAGTCTGTATGATGCGCCGAGCCCGATGCATGCAAGACAAATGAATGATGCACGCATTTAAAGCATAAGGTATGCTAATTGAAATATGCCCCTAAACTAACCATCGAAAGCGGTTAAGTAAAAGGGAGAAAGAAATGAGGTTGGAAGACATGCACTTACACACGCACCCTTATTACAACATTGCCCTCGCGAAGGAGGGTCCGAATGAATAAGCTAATTTAGCTATGCTAAGCTAAGCTAACTATTATAAACCAACTAATTAACTAACTTAGCTAATTAATTATTACAACGCAATTGAAACTAAATTAACTAAATATTCTAAGCTAATTAAAATATTACAAAGATGAATTAAATTAGCTAAACACATTAACTAATTAATTATACAACCGGTAAATTAACTAGCTAAGAAAAGCAGTGAAATGGCCTCGAGGGGTGGGAGACATGCATGCTCGGTTTGCTTCGCCCGAAAATGCATTGCCTTTCCATGAGTTGCCTCTGTTTGCACTCGCGGTGCTCTCAGAACATCACATGAACTTCCAGATTGCATCTGCCCCAACACAGGAACACTTTGGACAATTTTCCCTGAAGGTGGCCGGCTGGCCACCTCAACTGGTCGGTAGGCTACCTCAACTGGCCGGCCGGCCAGTGCAAGTGGTCGGTAGGCTAGTGAAAGTGGCCGGCCGGCCACCTCTCTTTCCAGAAGTTTGCCTTTGCTGCAACAGAGAGCAACAGAGCCAAGACAATGTATTTGGCAAGAAATGTGTGTACTACCACCCTCCTCATCATGTCTCAAGCTCAAAGGAGTGTGGTACTTGGCTCTCAAGCCACCAATCAAGCATCTCAATGCATGATGGCCGAAGAACCAAGCTTGAACAAGCTTAGTGAATGCGCACATAAGACTCAAAGTGCCTCCACCCCATCATGCATGATCAAGGGTGTTGGCGACCAAGAAATGCGACACGTTTCATCACTTTGAGTATAAAACGTCTCACATTTCTTGTGTTTGGATTAACGTCTGATCCAAACACATGCAATGCCTCACACATGTTTATCTTGCACTAGTTTTACTTGGTTCAATTCTTTTTTACACATTTTACATTACAAAACCATTCTTTACTTGATTTGTCCAATGTGAAAGTCCTCTAATGAGAGAGGGGTTAACCAGAAGAATGGTTTAAGGCATGAGAGAGATCACGCCTTTGGCTAGGAGGAATCCTCATAAGAGGGTTAAAGCCATTTAAGCACAAACTCTATCAAGCTTAAACACAAGCACAAGGTAAACCAACCCTCAAAACAAATCAAAAGTGAAGAAACGTGGGAGATCGCAGACATTTTAGTGCTAAAGTGGCACGAAAAACAATACAACAACATGCAAATAACACATACACAACATGTTAAAGGCATAAAGCATTGAAACCAGTAAAGGACACAACACTAGAGAGCATGCAATACAATGCTGAAAAGGGACCAACAGTCCAAAACAGTCCTAAAACACCCTAAATTGAGTTCTAAAACATGCTCGAAATAAGCTAAGAATAGCAATATTAGGAGGCCAAAACAATAGCACATGTTAGGCAATTTAGCACAATTGCACTACAAGCATACAAAGCAAAGCTCATGTGATCAAACCAGCTTAAAACAGAGCTTAATCATGCCAAATTAGTAGCTAAAACATGCTACAATTGAAGCATAGATGGCAAGAAAATCATGCGCACATGGTGGCTCGCAAGCAAGGCATAAAGCACAACTCTCAAAGGTAATGAAAGAGTGATATATATGAGAGTGTGACAATGATATATGCTCTGAAATTACATGCTAAATGATGCTATGGCATGCAAACAACCCAAGCAAAGCATGTTGGAAGCCTTAAATCACAAAGCTAGTGAAGGCATTTCACTATAGCTATACAAAGCATGAGCCATATGATCGAAGCAGCCCAAAACAGAGCTAACGTAGGCCAAATCAGTAGCTAAAATGTGCTGGAGTCAAGCTAACACATGCTAGAATAATGGGTTAACTCTAGGCTAGTAAGAATGATTGCACTACAAGTAGAAAATGCAAGCAAGAAGTGGCCAAACCAGCCAAAAATAGAGTTTAAGCATGTCAAAATAAAGCCAAAAACATGCCTGAACTAAGTTACAAAAGAGTAGAAAAGCATGCTCAAATGCTAGGCCACCAATACATGCAAACAAGATACAAGGAGGGGGGACCACCCCCTCCTATTTGGGACCTCAAAACCAGGTTTTTGCCATTGATATTCCCCTAGAATTCAGTGGTTAAAAGGCCAAGAAAAGGTTGTTTCAAAAGCTTTGATAGATGGCTCAAAAGGCTTTACAAGCCAATGAGCAAAAGGGGGGGAAACACCCCCTAACCAAATAAGGCTTAAACCACCACTTTTAAAACTTAAAATCAGAGTTTTTTATGGTTGAAAAACCAGGTCAAAATAGCACAAAGAGAAGGCCAAGCAATTAACCAAAACAAAGCTTAAAGGGATAAGGCCTTACCCTTGAAGCACAGCAGCAAACCAGCCCAAATTCTGAGCTAAAACCAAGCTTTAGATATCAAATAGGACCTCTAAGGACCTCAGCTCCAAGGTGGTGGTGTTTGGCCTAGGTTCTCTTTGCAAGAGTGTAGGAAATTCTCACTTCTAAGCACAATATAGAAAGAAGGAGAGATTTTTGGAGAGAGAGAGAGGCTGAAATTTTGCTCACAAAATTATAGAGAGAGAGAGAGAGAGAGAGAGAGAGAGAGAGAGAGATTTTAGAGAGAGAAGCTCCCAAACTTGCTAACCTTCCAAACCGTAGAGAATGGCCTCCATATATAGCAAAAAGAGAGCATTTGGTCGAAATATCTGAAAATGGACAGCTGGAGCAATGTGAAAACAGCTGGAGGAGAAATATCTACAAAATATCTGAGTTTGGGACACTTTTTGTAGCTGACAACCCACTTTTCTGGCCGGTCGGCTACTTGTGGTGGCCGACCGGCTACTAAAAATCTGCTTCTAGGCCCGACTTCAAACGGGCATAACTCCTTCATATGGACTCCTTTTCAGGTCATTCTTGTGTCTAAATTGAAGCCCCGGAAGTAAGATTTCCAATGGTGGAATCTGCACATCAAAATTACAAGTGTGCAAAAAGTTATGCTCCTTTTAGTGAAGACTGCTCATTTCCAGCTCAATCGGATTGATGCCCAACTTCAACCAACCATATCTCTCTTATCTGGCCTCTGCTTTAGGAGATTCTTAAGTGCAAAATGAAGCCCCAGAAGTCCACTTTCCAACGGTGGTGGCCTCATATCTGAAATCCAAGTGTACAAATGGATAGGCTTGATTTAGCGAGGGCCGCTCGACTCTCCCTTAACGATTCATGCCTATCTTCTTCCCCAACTTGGTTTCTTCCATCTCCTCTAATTTTCTTCAACTCCAAACCTCTAAACAAGATGTTTTTAAGATTTTTTCAATGAGCTCACCTATCTTTCATTCATTTCCACTTTGTCCTTGCTCGGTTTACCGAAAAGTACAACATTTAACAAAATGCGAACCTCGGAACATCGTAGAAACATTTTTTTCAAAAAATGTTTTGAAAGAGAGGGTTTTAAGGTCTAAAACCTTTGGTCAAAATAGTTTTAGTCCAAAAAATGGGGTGTAAGTTTTGGATTTGACTCTCTCCTTTCCAAAGAAATCGAACCTTTGCAGAAGATAGCCTGCACCATGGAATGATCTAATCAGTGGCGCCCAAGTCTTAAGGATGGTCAAAAATGGGGTGTCTACACTTGGGTATAATCAGTGGGAATATGGATAGTTTGGTGTTATTTCGAAGCTTAAACATGGACCCTTCGTTGAGTCCTCGAACCATGCACAATACCACTTTCATCACCGAGTGTACCAAACAAAGTGCTCGAGCCTTGCGGGCTGTCAAAAATGGGGTGTCCACAATAATGAGTTTGTCATTCAATCTGGATAATTTAAGAGATTCCTTGTATAACTTTTCATAAGCTTGTTGAATCTCTTCACCGTCTACATCATCCTCATTCTCTGAGGAATCATTATCGATGATATTCTCAATTGTCCTTTTGGGATACTCTATTCGTCCTTTAGCTCTAGAAATTGCCATGAAATGAGGAAATTGTTCATGCCCCTCTACGCCTTAAGCTTCATTGTCACTTTCATCTTTATCAGACTCTGATTCATCATCTCAAGTGATAACGAAGGCTTTCTTCTTCCTCAAATGATTAAGGAATTCTTGAGCAAAGTGACCAAATCCTTGGCATTCATAGCATTGGACTTTTTTAGAGTTCCCTTGTATATTTATTTCTGTCTTCTTGGTTGTAGTATCAATTTTGAGTTTATCGTTCTACTAGGTCAGTCCTAAACAAGCCCACAGTGACAATCCATCGCTAGAACACCAAATCAAGCTAACCACACCATCCACAACATCCTACCACACTTCGTGCCTCACCAAACTACTCACAAAAACTATAACCCTAGCTAGTATTCAACCAACTACTTCACTTGACTATAAGAAGTAACTCCCCCCTATTTCAACCAATCACTCTTCATCTATAACAAAAACCTAGGCCTAAATGGCACTAACTGACTCCACTACTCCCGAGGGAGGTCAAACCATAACTCACATCCCAACTGTCACGACCCAAACCCGCCCCTATAAGTTTAGCACCGTAACCGGCCAGTAATCCGAGATTACGGAAGGTCTGCTTAATAGTAACACAGTAAAACAGAGTACAGGGGCTGGCGGAAGCCAATACAGTAAATAAACAATGTCCAATGAGCTGTGACAGTCTGTATGCAAAAAGACTTTTCACACATATATACGGTCAGTGACAAAACGGTATGCACATTATTTACAATCATTCAGAACAGGGACCTAATCCCCATTAAACAGTACAGTAACAGTCTATACAGCTTACAAAACAGATACAGAGACAGACAGGGGAAATCAAAACACCCCTAAGCCATAGCTTGACAGGCTCGGAACCTCGCAGTGAGGCACAACAGTTGGCTTGACAAAAAAAAGGAGTCTACCCTGACGCTTCTAGCCGCGATCTGGTGCCTGTACACCTACATATATATATGAGCAGTGAGCTAAAGCCCAGTGAATAACATAATGCCTAAAGAGGTTAAGAATGAATGTCCTTACAGTAATGAAAACATTTCATTGATTCAGTATATCAGTCATTTAGTCATTCAGTGATATGTGGTACATCCATTAGCATAATAGTACAGTAAACAGTAGGTCTTAAAAGACCGAACAGTAAATGATGGCCATCAGTCAGTAGACAGTAATGGTTCCAACAAGGGAACCGACAGAGATCTCTGTAACAGTAACAGTAACCAGTAGGTGCTAAGGATGCCACAATACAGTTCAGAATATAGGATATACATTCATTCAATTAACAGTATCAGTTCAGAAAACAGTTCAGTTAAACAGTTGGAAATATTCACAGTTGAACATATCTTTACACAATTGTTACTCACAGAGTTCTGGGCTACAGTTAGCTAGAGCGCGTCCCCAGTCGCCAACCCTGCACAGTTTACAGGATGAACACACACTAAGTTACACATTCGGGAATCAAATTAATCTAGGAAAGCAGGTAAATTAGCACGCAAATCCATGGACCGCCTCGGCTTTGTTCCGAATGATGGATGATGCATGCTTGAGTTGCCTTGCGCGGAAATCCGTTGCGATGCCCCAGTTTGCCTCTGTTTGCAATTGTTCTCGGAATATTGTGCAAAGCTCCAGAAGGCCGCTGATTTCTGATTTGCTACAACAGAGAGCAACAAAGGGGGCATAGCAAAGTATTTTCACATATGTATGTATAACTACCCTTCAGGGAGTGTAGTCCTCGATCCTCGTGCCACCAACCATGCATCTCGATGCATGATGGCCGAGGAGTCGAATTGCACGACTCGATGTGAAATGAATGCACATGTAAACACAACAAGACCTAAACTCCATCATGGATAATCCGGAGTGTCGGCGACTGGGAATTGAGACACGTTCCGTCACTTGGAGTACGAAACGTCCCTTGTTTCCCGTGCTTGGGCTAACTCCTATCCCAAACACAATGCAAATGAGATGGCATACACAATGCGACTAACATACAACCTAGCATATGCAATGCTATGGAATGGCATACACAATGCACGATGTAACATGGCATACACAATGCTCTAACATACAACCTAGCATATGCAATGCTATGAATTGAAATGGCATACACAATGCACAATGGACTTACACCAACATGAGTGGACCTCAGCCACACTCAAGTCAGTGGCCATTAGATGAAAATGAGACAACCGAAATGTGTGCACACATGCACGCATACCGAGGACCGAACCTAAGGCGTCAAATGCCACTCTACCAAAGCATGGCAAGGGATGCAAGATCGCATACAAGCATGTAATTTCCAGCACTGAAACATGATGCTAAATGGTCCCAAAACATGGAAATATGGCAACCGATGCATGAAATAAGCCCTGAAACTCACAACTAGGCACATGTATTGAATTATAACTATGCAAAGCAAGCACTATTTGACCATGAAGCACAAAGACATAGCCAAGGCAGTCCCAAAACATGCACATTTCTAGTTTAAAGCATGACCAAAAAATGTTAACATGATGGACTAAAATAGCATGCAAATTTGGCTAGCAAGCATGGTTTACATGGCATGTATATGAATCATATGAGAACTCATCAAACCAGCTAAAAATAGTAAATAAAACATGTCAAAATATGCCCAAATAACCACTGAAATGCAGCCAATGCATGCAAAAATGATGAGCTCCTTTAGAGGGCCATACAAGGGGTTATTAAGCACATACAAGGTAGACATGTAACATGGAAAAACCACCTCTAGAAATGGAATATGACAGCCCTAAAACCCACCAAATAGTCCCTAAAATAAGTCTAGGAAACATGCAAAGAAAGGCTCCTTTGAAAGGCCTTGAGGAGGGTTGTTCCACACATGCATGAGGAACATAAAATATGGCCAAAAGGGCCTTGGACAGAGGTAAGGCAGACCTCAAAACCCTCAGAATGAGGCCTGAAACATGACTTCAAAGCTTGGAAAAAGGGGTCCCTTTGGAAGGCCAACAAGACCACCAAACAAGACAAGGAGAGAGGGGGTCACCCCCCTCTGATTTTGGCTCTCAAAAATGCATCTAAGCCACTGAAAATCCACTGGATTTCAGTGGCTAAGAGGCCGAACCATGGCCAATGCAAGTGCTCTAATGCATATCCCTAATCATGAAGAGATGAACCATGCAAAGGGGGAAGATGACCCCAAACAAAAAATAGACCTTAACCAAACTTTGAGAGGAGATTAAAACAAGATCTTTTTCAGTTTATGACAAATCTTGAAAATGTTCACAAGTAAGGCTAAAATATGATGCAAAAATAGCCGTAAAAGAGAAATAGAGGGTAAGGGGAAGTAGATGACCTCAAACATCAAAGTGCCCTTAAACAAAGTTGAAGATGAGCTCAAAATAAGACACTTTATAGTTTAGGTCGAGGCCCAGAAATGCTTGCAATTGGGGCTAAGTAATGAAGCAAAATAAGGCTAGAAAAGGGGAAATGAAGACTTACCATTGTAGAGCCGACCTCCAGCAGCTTCTGGACCAAGTTGGTGAGCTTTCGACCTCTGCAAATGACCTCCAAGGTGCTGGAATGGATGAGGGAGGTGGTAGGCTAAGAGGTGTAGGGTAAAATGGCCAAGAATATGAGTGTTTGGAGGCTTGAAGTATAGAGATAGAGGGTTGTATGTATATTTCTAGCCAAAAGCTTCTAACCCCTGCAAATGGAGGTGAAGGGTTGATTATATAGAGGGAGGAGGCCATGGCTTCTTGGAGAAGCCAAGAGAGAGGCTCAAAGCCTCTAAAGGAAGCTTGACCAAAGGGGTCAAGCTTCTTGAAGAAACTAGACCAAAAGGGTCAAGCTTCCTCAAGAAGCTTGACCAAAGGGGCCAATTCCTCTTTGAAGCCAAGCAAAGGAGTGAAAACCACCTTAAAAGGGGTCAAAACAAGGACAAAACCCTCGGACAGTGGGTCAAGTGTAAAACAGCTGGCACAGCTGGAACACACTCAGAGAGACAAAATTGGCCGACCAGTTCAAAAGGGTCAGGGTGGCTGGCCGACCACCTCCCCTGGTCAGCCGACCAGGGGTCAAAAGGTTCAAGCAAAATTGCTGGTCGGCCTACCCAGAAAGGTGGCCTCCCAGATGAGTAGAGCACAGCCCTGTGGTGAAAAACCAGAAAATGTGACCCAAGAGAGAGAAAAACCAGCTTTTTAGAGGGGTCCAAAAGGGTCAAGAAGAATTACTGGTCGGCCTACCCATATTGGTGGCCTCCCAGATGAGCACAACATAATGGTGGTGTGAAAAACCAGAAATTGTGGCTCAAAAGTGAGAAAAACCAGCTTTCTGTAAGAAAAATCGGCTTTAGGAGAGAGAAAATGAGAAAACTGGTTTTTCAGGGAAAAAGGTGGCCTCCCACCATACTACCACCTCCCTAGCAATGAAAATAGGGTCCATACCAAAAATGAACCATAACCGATGCAAAACGAGGGTTCGGGGGCCAAAACGCGCAGCCCGGGGCCCCGAAAACAGGCTGTTAGGCACCGGAAGTGGTGTATGACCACGAAGGTGGTCTCTCGGGCCACAGTGTCCCTCTAAAGGGAGGAAATAAGGTGTGTGCCAAAAATTGGAGCAAACGGAGGTAGTTAAGCTGTCCCGAATCGAGGCACACGGCCGACGGCTCCGAAAATCGGAAACTGGCCTCCAAACGGGAAAAATGGCCTACGACCACGAAACGTAGCCTATAGCCACTGAGAGATGGTCTACGAGACCTCTCCCTCCCTTCGGGAATAGAAAACAGAGAAAACAGGACCTGATTCGCAAACCGAGGCAAAGCACAAAAGAGCCCCGAAGTCCGGAGGCAAGGCTCGCAGCCGAGACTCTGAAACCCCAGAACGAGCACAATATGCATCATCACCGAGCGCTCAATCAGTGACGTCTGAGTCTTAAGGTCGGTCAAAAATGGGGTGTCTACATTGGGCTGAAAACCTGGAAAACACTTGTAAACACATGATATTATATGTTTCAAAGATCAATTTGTAAAATCAAGGCCCAAGGGTAGTTCAATTGAACTCATTTTCAAACCAATTTTCATGAATAAGATGAACATGCAACATGTATGAACTCAAATCATTTCAAAGCTTCAATTTCATGCTCTAATGAGTCTATATCTTCAAAGACAAGGTGAAATCATGGACTATCACACTATTATGAACATGCATGTAACATTTTGCCATGAAAACAACTTAAAACTCAACAATTCAAACATGCATGCATGAATTAAGCTATAATTCAACACTATTGAACCAATTCAAGCCTTAGACCACTAAAGACCCATTAATCATGCAAGAATAAACTCAAATACACAATGGAGAAGGTCAATGATCTACCTTAGGTCTTCAATGTAAGATACACAAGCTCAATTTGCAATCTACACTTCAATTCCTTCAAGATCACCAAGTAATGCCTAGATGAAAACAATCTTCTAAGTCTCTCTCTCTATGGTCGGCTAGAACACTCAAAATGGCCTGATGAAAAGTTGTATCTAAGTGTAATAAGGCTCAACATGTCTTAGATAGTGGTCCACCATTATGGCTTTAATGTAAATAAGTCCAACTTTTTCAATTTGGCTTAAATTAATCTAGTTTAATCATACCAAATCACATTTCAATTAAATATGCCATAAAATCACATAAATTATGATGAATACAGAACATTAGTTAATTTCAGATTTGGCCGCCGATAAGGCCTTCAATTTGCAGTTTAAACACAAAACATAAACAGATAATCAAACAGTCAAACAGATAGAAATGCAATTTAACTAACATATTCAATCAGTCAGTTCAGTATTTCAATCAATTCGATTACTAATCCTGTTCAGTCTCAGTTTAGCAAAAATCAGTGGTTAATCAGTAATCAGTGGCGAGGGTTATTACAGTCTCCCCTCCTTAAAAAGAGTTTAGTCCTCTAAACTCGGGTTACCTTCATTCTGGAAGAAAACAGGGTTCAGTGGGAACAGTTCAGGATATCTTTTAGCCATGTCATCTGCCCTTTCCCAAGTAGCATACACGCCACCGTGGTTTTGCCAGTCAACTTTCACTAACGGAATCTCTTTGTTTATCAACTTTTTGATCCGTCTGTTCACAATCTGGATGGGCCGTTCTTCATAAGTGTAGTCATCACTTAGTACTACACGAGTAGGCTCAATCACATGGAAAGGATCCCGGAGGTAATCCCTCAACATAGAAATGTGGAAGACGTTATGCATATGCTCCATTTCAGGAGGAAGTGCAACTTGATATGCCATCGGATTGATTTTCTCAATAATCTCATACGGTCTGACATATCTCAGCGCTAGCTTGCCGTTAACTCCAAAACGAGTCTGGCCTTTCATCGGTGTCACTTTCACAAAAACGTGATCACCTACTTCATACTCTCTGTCTCGCCTTCTGACATCTGCATAACTTTTCTGTCGGCTCTGTGCAGTTTTCAGTCTCTGTTGTATCAGTTTCACTTTCTCAGTAGTCTCATAAACAATCTCGGGCCCAAGCAGAGGCCCATTCCCAACTTCTGCCCAGCAAATCGGAGATCTACATTTTTTGCCATACAATGCCTCGAAAGGCGCCATACCAATACTTGAATGATAGTTGTTGTTGCAGGCGAATTCGGCCAATGGCAAATGGCTTTCCCAGTTTCCCTGAAAATCAAGGACACACATCCTCAGTAAATCCTCCAGAGTCTGGATGGTCCTTTCTGACTGACCATCTGTTTGAGGATGATAGGCACTACTCAGTCTCAGTTCAGTACCCAACGCAGTCTATAGGCTTTGCCAAAATCTTGATGTAAACTTCGAATCCCTATCAGAAACAATGGACACAGGCACTCCATGCAGTCTAACAATTTCATCAATGTAGGGTATAGCCAATTTGTCCGCATTATAAATTGTCTTAACATGTAAGAAGTGAGCAGATTTAGTCAGTCTATCAATGATAACCCAAATTGAGTCCATACCTTTACTGGAGCGAGGCAATCCAACGATAAAATCCATGGTAATATGTTCCCATTTCCACTCCGGTATCAGTAAGGGCTGCAATAAGCCTGCGGGTCGTTGATGTTCGGCTTTGACTTGTTGGCAATGAAGACATTTTGATACAAAATCAGCAATTTCTTTCTTCATTCCCGGCCACCAGAAATTCAGTTTCAGATCTTGGTACATTTTCATATTCCCCGGATGGATGGAAAATTTTGAATTGTGGCCCTCTTGCAGAACTCTTCCTTTCAATTCAGAATCATTCGGTACACACAGTCTTTCTTGAAATTTTAGTACATTATTTTCAAATTTGAAACCCGGTTTCGGTTTAGACTCTCGTTCTTCGATGATCTTCTTCAAGAAGTCATCCTGTTGCTGTTTCTCTTTAATTTCTTCAATCAGTGCCGGTTGAGCAGAAATAGCAGCTAAGGTTCCATCTTGTTCTCGCAAAACAATTTCAATTTCAGATTTTTCAAGGTCACAAAGCAACTCTTTCTGCCCGGTGAGCAACCAGGCTAAGTTTCCAATCGATTTCCGGCTCAATGCATCGGCAACGATGTTGGCTTTCCCCGGATGGTACAAAATCTGTAGGTCATAGTCTTTAATCAATTCTAGCCATCTCTGCTGTCTCATGTTCAGTTCTTTCTGTGTGAAGAAATATTTCAAACTCTTGTGGTCAGTATATACTTCACATGTCACCCCATAAAGGTAGTGACGCCAGATTTTCAATGCAAATACCACTGCGGCAAGTTCTAAGTCATGGGTTGGGTAATTCTTTTCATGCGGTCTCAGTTGTCGGGAAGCATAAGCAATAACTCTCCCATTCTGCATTAAAACACACCCCAAACCCTTATGAGAAGCATCACTAAATATAGTATAACCATCCGTACCTGAAGGTAGGGTAAGAATTGGTGCAGTCACAAGTCGAGCTTTCAACTCTTGGAAGCTGCTTCCCTTTGGTTAGTCCAGTCAAATGATATCCCCTTTTGTGCTAGTTGAGTCAATGGTAAGGCAATTTTGGAGAAATCTTTGACAAATCTTCTGTAATATCCAGCCAAACCCAAAAAGCTTCGGACTTCTGTCACATTTGTTGGTCTAGGCCAATTCACTACTGCTTCAACTTTCTGTGGATCAACTGAAATCCCATCTTTGCTAATGACATGTCCCGAAAACATAACATGATCAAGCCAAAATTCACATTTAGACAGTTTAGCAAAAAGTTTCTGTTCTCTTGGGGTCTGTAGGGCAAGTCTCAGATGATGTTCATATTCCTCTATATTCTTGGAATAAATCAGAATGTCATCTATGAATACAACAATAAAGTCATCGAGGAATGGTTTAAAGATTCTATTCATGAGGTCCATAAATGCAGCAGGTGCATTAGTAACTCCAAAAGGCATAACTAAAAATTCGTAACGTCCATACCTCGTTCGAAAAGCAGTTTTATCAATATCCTCTGGTTTAACTTTCAGTTGGTGATATCCGGATCTGAGATCAATCTTAGAAAATACTTGGGCACCCTGTAACTGATCAAATAAGTCATCAATATGCGGTAATGGGTATTTATTTTTCACAGTTACCTTGTTCAGTTCACGGTAGTCGATACAAAGTCTCAGTGAGCCGTCTTTCTTTTTCACAAACAAGATAGGTGCGCCCCACGGTGAAGTACTAGGCCTGATGAACTTTTTATCCAACAGTTCTTGCAGTTGCACTTTCAATTCTTTCAATTCAGTCGAAGCCATTCGGTAAGGAGCTTTAGATACTGGCTGTGTACCCGGAATCACATCAACAGTGAACTCAATCTCCCCGTTAATCAAATCCCCTGGCAGATCATCTGGAAAAACATCTGGGAATTCTCTGACTATAGGAATACTGTTCACATCAGTTTTAGCATCAGCATGTACAGTCAATACAGAACACAGATACCCTTTACATCCCTTCTTAATCAGTTTAAAGGCTTTCATGAAGGAAATCAGATATGGAGGAGGTACTACTCCAACTCCATTAAACACAAATTCAGGTAAACCAGGTGGACGGAAAACTACTTGTTTCGTTACACAATCTATGGTAGCATGATATTTCGTTAGCCAGTCCATTCCCAATATTACGTCAAAATGATCAATGTTCAATGGCAGTAAGTCAATATACAGATGCATATCCCCAACAATAATTTCACATGCAGGGTACATATAAGCACAAGTTGCAGACCCTCCAACAGGTGAAGATACAGCTAACAAGTAATTCATGGGTTCCAAATGTCTATTCAATTTTCGCGAAAAAGCATGTGATACATATGAATGTGTAGACCCCGAATCAATCAGTACATATGCATTTTGAGTACAAATAGAGAGGATACCTGACACAACGGTCTTAGTATTTTGTACATCTCCCGGTACTAGGGCGAACACTCGGCCCTGCCTCATAGGCTCTTTCCCGGTAGCTTTGGGGTTCGGTTTTGGTGCAACAGTCGATGCTGCCACGCTTGGTGTAGCTTTGCTATTGGCCTGCGGAGCAGAGGGGCAGTCTTTGACCATGTGGCCCACCTTGCCACATATGTAACAAGCTCCAGATATTTTGTAACAAACCCCTTTGTGCTTCCTTCCACACTCAGAACAGGGTGGTACGAAACCACTCCCTTGGCTAGGGCTAGTTGTTGACCCCGTATTCTGTTTCTTGTTCAATAGGTTATGCTTGCCTTTCTTAAACTTGAAACCCTGCCTTTTACCACGCCATTCAGGCGTTGGTGTTTCAGTTTTCAGTGCCTCGATGTTTGATTCAGCCATCGAAGCTCGGTCAAGAACATTTACATAGTTCGGTAACTTCAAAACATTAATTTTGTCCAGTATTGCAACATTCAGGCCGCCTTCAAACTTTCTGGCCTTCTTGTAATCAGTGTCCACCATGTGTGGTGCATATCTAGCAAGCTCGGTGAACTTTGTTTCATATTCAGCAACAGACATTGTGCCCTGTCTCAGCTGTTCAAATTCAGTCACTTTTCTATCCCTGACACACTGGGGAAAATACTTTTCAAAAAAGGCTCCTTTGAATTTAGCCCAAGTCATTACAGTGTTGTCGTCACGGATAAGCATCCACTTCTTGCAAGGTAAAGGTGGCCAACAGTACTTTATGTGCTTCAGAGCACGGAAAAACTTCAAACAATTTTTCTATTTCAAGAACCCACGCTTCAGCTTTTAACGATTCAAGGCCTCCCTGAAAGGATAGCGGTTTCATTTTGCTGAACTTATGGGTGAGAGCAATTATGTCCCCATCATCAACATTGGCATTACGTTCCGGCTGTACCGGAGGAGGAGGTGGGGGCTGTTGGTTCTGTTGTTGATCTAATCTTTCAGTTACTAGTTCCATCATTCTTTCCAGTCTTGCCATTCTTGCCTCAGAGGATGAGGATGAGGATTCGTTTGCAGTTCTTGTATTATCCATTTCACTATAAGCAGTTATAGCAATTATCAACATAAGCAGTTGCACACTTAAACAGTTTATCACATTAGCATATATTCAGTCATGTCATAGCCACACACTTATCATGCTCATGCAATGCCCTAGTCACTTTTCCAGGACACCCTATAGCTCATTTGGACACGTGTGTGCGGTATAACTCGTGGTAAGTATCGCTCTCATACCACTCTGTCACGACCCAAACCCGCCCCTATGGGTTTAGCACCGTAACCGGCCAGTAATTCGAGATTACCGAAGGCCTGCTTAACAGTAACACAGTAAAACAGAGTACAGGGGCTGGCAGAAGCCAATACAGTAAATAAACAATGTCCAATGAGCTGTGACAGTCTGTATGCAAAAAGACTTTTCACACATATATACGATCAATGACAAAATGGTATGCACATTATTTACAATCATTCAGAACAGGGACCTAATCCCTATTAAACAGTACAGTAACAGTCTATACAGCTTACAAAACAGATATAGAGACAGACGGGGGAAATTAAAACACCCCTAAGCCATGGCTTGACAAGCTCGAAACCTCGCAGTGAGGCACAGTAGTTGGCTTGAAAAAAAAAAGGAGTCTACCCCGACGCTTCTAGCCGTGGTCTGGTGCCTGTACACCTACATATATATATGAGCAGTGAGCTAAAGCCCAGTGAATAACATAATGCGTAAAGAGGTTAAGAATGAATGTCCTTACAGTAATGAAAACAGTTCATTGATTTAGTATATCAGTCATTCAGTCATTCAGTGATATGTGGTACATCTATTAGCATAGCAGTACAGTAAACAGTAGGTCTTAAAAGACCGAACAGTAAATGATGGCCATCAGTCAGTAGACAGTAGTGATTCCAACAAGGGAACCGACAGAGATCTCTGTAACAGTAACAGTAAACAGTAGGTGCTAAGGATGCCACAATACAGTTCAGAATATAGGACATACATTCATTCAATTAACAGTATCAGTTCAGAAAACAGTTCAGTCAAATAGTTGAACATATCTTTACACAATTGTTACTCACTGAGTTCTGGGCTACAGTTAGCTAGAGCGCGTCCCCAGTCGCCAACCCTGCACAGTTTACAGGACGAACACACACTAAGTTACACATTCGGGAATCAAGGACGTAGTCCCTACTTAGACTCGGTGTGGTTCTAACATCTATATCCTCTTTAAGATGCCTTAAATATGCCTTAGGAATGCCTAGGATGGAAAGAGGATGCAAAGATGCACTTTAAAAGCATTTTTAGAATTTTCAGAAAACAGAGTTCCGCTCGAGCGTGGGTTTTCCCGCTCGAGCGTACATACAGACAAAGGTATCCGCTCGAGCGTGGAATTTCCCGCTCGAGCGTTCTGCAAAACAGGCAAAAGTACTGGATGTGTGAAAATCACGCTCGATCGGGCGCTTGACACCCGCTCGAGCGTAAGACACAAGGTCCCACTCGAGCGTCACTTATTCCGCTCAAGCGGACATCAAAACAGTGCAAAGTACTGAGAGCACGAATTTCACGCTCGAGCGCCACTTTCCCCGCTCGAGCGTGAGTCCAAATTCTGGGAATTCCAGATTGAACATTCAAGCTCAAAACCAACTTTCAAACCATTAAAATCGACCTTTTTGGGTGTGGACGTCCCCGAACGTCCGGGGACGGAAATCCCCTTTTGTTCATTTGGGCTCACTACAGTTCAGGACTCAATGTCACGGTCCTGTATCTAATCTCGCAGAGTGCAATGCAAGACCGATGAATCATCAAAGAGTCCAAATCCGGCAAATCGTTTTTGAAAACATATTTTTTTTTTGAAAGAAGTGCCAAACATGGACTGCTTTGCCAGATACAGAGTCGCCACCTAAATATTTTATTTTGGAAAATTTAGGAAACCCTGACTCGTTGCCTAAGGCCACGTGTCCATCATCACCAAAGTTGCCTCGGCTCAGGAACTTGGGTACGATTGGGGAAGGTCACTTCGTGAGCACCCCCGCTCGCCCGATCAAAGATCGGCCTCTACTAACCATGATATCTAGTTTTGAAAACATTATGTGTTCTTATTCCGGTTATTAGCCTAGAATTACTATGTGATGCGCACAACATACAAGTATAGACTGGATTGCCTGAATTGGAACAAAACATTTCATATTTGTTTTTGAAAGTGGTTTGCTACTCGCAAGTAGGCTTAAAATGCGGATTTCGCCACCCTCGGGTGGGCTTAGAAAACATGATTTTGCCGCTATCTAGTGGGCTTAAAAGTCACAGTCAATGCATTATTCCAATTCAGATAATCCAACCTTCACCCACAGGCATTCAGGCAGATATATCACATAAGCCCATAGCCTCATGGTAAGCATGCTATCATGGCAGTCACTCACACACATGCAAGGATGTTAAAGCATAAAAACTTACCGAGTACTCCAAGCCAAAACAGAAGCTATGTTAGAAATCAATGCATGATCCTAACTATACAGATATGCCTAATGCAACACATGCAGAAATGCAACTACAATAGGCTCGGCTATCCTGAGATGGCATATGATGATGCTACAGCTAACATGTATTCAACTTGGAATTGAAATACAAATACAGTTAGTATGATGCGCCGAGCCCGGTGCATGCAATACAGATGAATGATGCAAAACATGCTATCATAAGGATGCTAATTGAAACATGCCCTAATCTAACCATCATAAGCTGGTAAATAAAAGGGAGGAAGACGTGGGGTTGGAAGACATACATCACATGCACGCACACTTATTATAACGTTGCCCTCGCGCAGAGGGTCCGAATAAATAATATACAGTCCGAATAAATACAAAATCCTAATTAATTAACAAATTAATCTAGGAAAGCAGGTAAATTAGCACGCAAATCCATGGACCGCCTCGGCTCTGTTCCGAATGATGGATGATGCATGCTTGAGTTGCCTTGCGCGGAAATCCATTGCGATGCGCCGGTTTGCCTCTGTTTGCAATTGTTCTCGGAAATATTGTGCAAAGCTCCAAAAGGCCGCTGATTTCTAATTTGCTGCAACAGAGAGCAACAAAGGGGGCATGGCAAAGTATTTTCACATATGTATGCATAACTACCCTTCAGGGAGTGTAGTCCTCGATCCTCGTGCCACCAACCACGCATCTCGATGCATGATGGCCGAGGAGTCGAATTGCACGACTCGATGTGAAATGAATGCACATGTAAACACAACAAGACCTAAACTCCATCATGGATAATCTGGAGTGTCGGCGACTGGGAATTGAGACACGTTCCGTCACTTGGAGTACGAAACGTCCCTTGTTTCCCGTGCTTGGGCTAACTCCTATCCCAAACACAATGCAAATGAGATGGCATACACAATGCGACTAACATACAACCTAGCATACGCAATGCTATGGAATGGCATACACAATGCACGATGTAACATGGCATACACAATGCTCTAACATACAACCTAGCATATGCAATGCTATGAATTGAAATGGCATACACAATGCACAATGGACTTACACCAACATGAGTGGACCTCAGCCACACTCAAGTCAGTGGCCATTAGATGAAAATGAGACAACCGAAATGCGTGCACACATGCACGCATACCGAGGACCGAACCTAAGGCGTCAAATGCCACTCTACCAAAGCATGGCAAGGGATGCAAGATGGCATACAAGCATGTAATTTCCAGCACTAAAACATAATGCTAAATGGTCCTGAAACATGGAAATATGGCAACCGATGCATGAAATAAGCCCCGAAACTCACAATTAGGCACATGTATTGAATTATAACTATGCAAAGCAAGTACTATTTGACCATGAAGCACAAAGACAGAGCCAAGGCAGTTCCAAAACATGCACATTTCTAGTTTAAAGCATGACAAAAAAATGTTAACATGATGGACTAAAATAGCATGCAAATTTGGCTAGCAAGCATGGTTTACATGGCATGTATATGAACCGTATGAGAACTCATCAAACCAGCCAAAAATAGTGAATAAAACATGTCAAAATATGCCCAAATAACCATTGAAATACAGCCAATGCATGCAAAAATGATGAGCTCCTTTAGAGGGCCATACAAGGGGTTATTAAGCACATACAAGGTAGACATGTAAGATGGAAAAACCACCTCTGGAAATGGAATATGACAGCCCTAAAACCCACCAAATAGGCCCTGAAATTAGTCTAGGAAACATGCAAAGAAAGGCCCCTTTGAAAGGCCTTAAGGAGGGTTGTTCCACCCATGCATGAGGGACATAAAATATGGCCAAAAGGGCCTTCGACAGAGCTAAGAAAGACCTCAAAACCCTCAAAATGAGGCCTGAAACATGACTTCAAAGCATGCAAAAAGGGGTCTGTGATACCCCTGTTCTGTATTATGTTAATTAGTCCCTAATATGTATGTGATTATGTGTTTTGATGTGATTTTGTGTACTATTATGTGATAATATGTGATTTTGAATTCATATCTGTTCACCGTAGGAATATCTGTTTGAATAATCCGCTTCGGGAATTAAATTGAGGGCCTTATCGGCCACAGAACCCGGAATTGTTTACGCCGTTGTGATTGGCAAAATTTTTAGAGCCTACGGTGAAATTTAATTGAAAATTGGTTCTGGTCAATTTAAACTGATTAAATCGATTAATTAAGTACCCCATTATTTTATTAAAATAATTGTTAGTGGGGCTTGGTGTATATTTGCATTACACTCTCCTTTAGCTCTCTTAAAACTCAAAATCTGAGTTAGGCAATTGAGAGGGAGATAGAGGCCGGCTATAGGGAGAGAGAAAGGAAGAGACTTGAACAATTTTTGGCTCTAGCTTGGGAACCTTGAAGATTATTCAAGTTTTGGTCATAGATTGTGAGAATCAAGCTTCTAGGTAAGCCTTTGACTCTTGAATTCATGGAAGTAATGTGTGATCTTGTGTGTTCAAGGGTTGCTTGTACTCAAGAGCATGAGTTAAGCTAGTTTTGTTGGAATTAAAGCTTGATATAAGCATGCATGTGTGAAATTGTGTTGAAATAGCATGTATCATGTCAATTAAGCAAAAATTGGAATTTGATCATGCATGCAAGCTTGGTTTTGTTGAGTTTTGGCACCAATTGCATCTTTGAAATGGGAATGAAGTCAAGATGGCCTTGCATGTTTGAATAATTAAAGATATGAGCTTGAATGCATGAACTTGTTATATTGGTGATGGGTTTGTCATGTTTTGAGACATGCATGTGTTTGATCCTTGAAATTGAGCTTCCTAATGGTGTAATCTTGTAAGGGAACCATGTTAGCATGATTATATTGGAGATTTGGGCCTTGCATGCAAGAATGGTAGCTGGGAAATTGGTTTGAAGCTCAAGAACACATTCTGGATTTTCCAGAAATTTGAGTCCCGCTCGAGCGGGGAGACTGCCGATCGAGCGGAGAAAACGGGCTCCCAGCATTTTTCTGCAGACATGGCTCCCGCTCGAGCGGGAAGTTGGCGCTCGAGAGGGGAGCTATGTAGGCAGGAGGTCCGCTCGAGCGGCCGATTTCGCGCTCGAGCGGGGAATTGAGGCAACCAGACTTTTGCAGACCTAAGGGTCCGCTCGAGCGGGGAAGTCCACGCTCGAGCGGGGACCCTATTTGCTGAAATCCTGTTTCTGCATTTTGTGTTCTGTTTTCCGTTCTCTCTCACTTGCAAGCACTCTTAGGCATATGTTAAGCATTGTAAATGAGTTAATGAGATAAGAATGAAGCCTAAAGAGGGAAATGTGAATTTTGAACGGATTGAATTGAATGTTAATGACCCTTTTATGTTCATGGCATGTGTAGGGTCGAGTTCCAGGGCGAACCAATTAACCGATCACTGTGAGTAATATCTCGACAAGATATTTATAGTATGTCATTGTTTAATTGTTACTTCTGTGTAAGTTTGCAATTCATTGAATAATTGGGCCTGAGGCCGATGGAATTGAATAATTGGGCCTGAGGCCGATGGAATTGAATAATTGGGCCTGAGGCCGATGGAATGAATAATTGGGCCTGAGGCCGATGGAATTGAATAATTGGGCCCGAGGCCGATGGAATTGAATAATTGGGCCTGAGGCCGATGGAATCGAATTGGGCCTGAGGCTGATGGAATGAATAATTGGGCCTGAGGCCGATGGAATTGAATAATTGGGCCCGAGGCCGATGGAATTGAATGATTGGGCCTGAGGCCGATGGAATTGATTAATTGGGCCAAAGGCCGATTGACATGAATGATTGGGCCAAAGGCCGTTTGTCAAACTGTTCCAATAATTGCTTGTGTACTTGTTTATTTGATATTATTCACTGGGCATTCGCTCACGCTCATTCATGTCATTGTAGGTGAGCCAAGTGAGGACCAACCCCAGTCCCAGTGAAGTCAGCCAGGAACAGCAGGAGTTTTGGGAGAGTCAGCCTAGGGTCTCACGCACGAGACCAAACCTTGCCCTTTTTGTTACATGTTTATATTCTGTCTTGTTGGCAAGGACTTGTGTGTATTGTATATAGTTTGCTATGGGTTGACTCAGTCTAGATGATCCTGTCTGTAAAGGAGTTTATGCTACTGCACCTATGATGTGGGTTATTAACATATATGAGTTTGGTTTGTTTTGGTGTGCATATAAACACAGCTCTATGGACAAAGTTTTGAATTTTTACTTCCGTTTGGCCCCTTTACTCTGATGAGTTATGTCTGAATTGTATGGAGGCCGTAGGTAATCTCAGGATTACTGGCCGGTTATGTCCTTAACCCTTAGGGGCGGGTTCGGGTCATGACAGAGTGGTATCAGAGCACGAGTTAATAACTCACACACTTGTCCAAAAGAGCAATAGGCGTCTAGATAAGATCTAGGATGCATTCATATGATAGATATGAAATTGGAAGCATTGACGGTATGCTTAAATGCTTTGATACGAACTTTAAGACATCATGAACAGCTTAATCATTTTGATTTGGGTAATTGTGTGCTATAAGTTGTGACTTACTTGCATTGCAAATTATCTGGATGTGTATGTTCCTTGTTACGTGCATACTTGTGTATATCCTGTATAAAATATAATGTAAGTCTAATCAGATGGTGAGAACAAGAGGCGATGAGTTGGAGGAATCCTCTACAGCCAGAATAGACAGGATGGAAAGATTGCTACAGGAAATGGCCGAAGCCTTGAGACAGCAACAGGAGTGGCAACAACAGTGGCAGCAACCACATCCGCCACCTCCACCTCCACCTCCGGCACCTCCTGTGCCAGATAATCAGAATGATGACCGAATCATAGCCCTCACCAAGGAGTTCAAGAAAATGAAACCACCTCAGTTCCATGGTGGGTTAGATCCTCTGAAAGCTGAAGCTTGGGTCCTCGGCATCGAAAAACTGTTTGAAGTATTCCCATGTTCAGAGGCACAGAAAGTGCTTCTAGCCACCTTTATGCTGGAAGACGAAGCAAGAAGATGGTGGATGTTGATGCGCGAGAATTACAAGGATGCTGAGTGGGCAAAGTTTTTAGAAATCTTTTATGACAAGTATTTTCCGCAGTGTGTCCGAGATAGGAAAGTGGCGGAATTTATGGAACTAAACAAGGCAGCATGACCGTAGCTGAATATGAGGCCAAATTCACCGAATTGGCCAGGTTTGCGCCACATGTGATTGACACCGATTATAAGAAGGCGCGACATTTCGAAGGTGGGCTCCGAGATGAAATTCTAGAAAGGGTGAACGTCTTGAAGTTGGAGACATACATAGGGGTGCTGGACAGGGCCATTATCTCAGAGGCGAATATAGCTAGACAAGCTAAGCCAACAACAGAATGGAAGGGTAACAAAGGCAAGGGTTCTTTTCGAAGAAAAAGTTTTCAAAGAAGCAAAACACGGGCTCCTTGAATACCTCCAATTCTTCCCGAGAGACAACCCCGTTGTGTGCCACTTGTGGTAATAAGCATCGTGGGTTTGCTACCGTGTGACAGGAGCTTGTTTCAATTGTGGTAAGCAAGGGCATATGGCCAGAGACTGCAACCAGAACCGCGGAAAAATTGCTGCTAGCTCAACAGCATCAGTTCCAAGGCCGGGAAATGTCGTGGGACCTACCCCCACCGGAAATACCGTGAGACAAGGGAGAGTTTTTGCACTTGTTCCGGGTGATACACGGAATGCCAATGCCGTTGTCTCAGGTACTATCTCGATATGTAATCAGGATGCTTTTGTATTAATTGATTCTGGATCAACGCACTCATTCGTGACATATGCATTTGCATCTAGACTGAAAAGACCCCTAGAATTGTTGCCATATTTGTTATGTGTGTCTGCTCCATCGGGGGAATCTGTGTTATGTGATTATATATATCGGTTTTGTGACATGCATATTGAGGATGCTACCTTATATGTAGATTTACTGCCCTTGAACTTTAGACATTTTGATGTAATTTTGGGCTATGGATTGGCTGACCAAGTATTGTGCCACCATAGATTGTGTGACAAAGAGGTTGTGTTTAAACCACCAGAACAGAAAGAGATTGTGTTTGTGGGAAATGGGGTAGTGCCTCCACCATATTTGGTATCTGCAATGAAAGCATGTAAATTGATCAGGAAGGGTGCCAGGGTTATTTGTGTTATGTATTGACTGAACAATCCGTGAATGTTGAATTGAATGATATTCCCATTGTTGGAGAATTTCCAGATGTATTTCCTAATGAATTACCAGGGGAATTGGTAGACAGGGAGATAGAGTTTACTATTGAGACTGCGCCAGGCACCCAGCCTATTTCTAAAACTCCCTACAGGATGGCTACCGCCGAAATGAAAGAATTAAAGGAACAGTTGCAAGATCTTCTTAATAAAGGTTTATCCGACCTAGCACTTCGCCTTGGGTGCACCGGTGTTATTTGTGAAAAAGAAGGATGGCACTTTGCGCCTGTGCATCGATTATCGGGAATTGAACAAGGTAACGATAAAGAATAAGTATCCCTTACCCCGTATTGATGATTTATTCGATCAGTTGCAGGGATCACAGTGTTTTCTAAGATTGATTTGAGATCCGGGTATCATCAGTTGAAGGTAAAAGCAGAGGATGTTGAGAAAACAGCATTCAGAACGAGGTATGGTCATTTTGAGTTCCTTGTTATGCCATTTGGAGTAACTAACGCTCCGGCAGCATTTATGGACTTGATGAACAGAATATTTAAAACCTACCTCGATGAGTTTGTGGTAGTTTTTATCGACGATATCTTGATATATTCTAAAAATAGACTTGAACATGAACAACATTTGAGGGCTGTTTTACAAATACTTCGGGAAAGGAAATTATTTGCTAAACTAAAGAAATGTGAGTTTTGGTTGGATGAGATTGTTTTCTTAGGGCATGTGATCAACAAGGAAGGAATTTCAGTGGACCCGCAGAAAATAGAGGCAATTGTGAATTGGCCTACACCAACTAATGTGACAGAGGTCCGTAGCTTCATGGCTTAGCAGGGTACTACAGAAGGTTTGTGAAAGATTTTTCGAAACTAGCGGTACCTCTTACCCAATTGACACGTAAAGGGCAACCGTTTGAATGGAAGATGATGAAAGAGAATCTGCTTTTCAAGAGCTGAAAACAAGATTGACCACCGCACCAATTTTGACACTACCTTCAGGTACGGAATTTTGTAATTTTCAGTGACGCATCTTACAAGGGTTTGGGGTGTGTTAATGCAGAACGGAAAGGTTATTGCTTACGCCTCCCGACAATTGAGGCCACATGAGAAGAATTATCCGACGCATGACCTGGAATTGGCCGCAGTTGTTTTTGCCTTGAAAATCTGGCGGCACTATTTGTATGGGGCAAGATGCGAAGTCTACACGGATCATAAGAGCTTAAAATACTTCTTCACGCAGAAAGAGCTGAATATGCGTCAGAGAAGATGGCTGGAATTGATAAAAGATATGATCTTGAGATTCAGTACCACCCGGGAAAGCTAATACAGTTGCGGATGCCTTGAGCAGAAAATCAACAGGGGGTATGGCTTGTTTGCTTACCGAACAGAAAGAAATCTTGCAAGATTTTGAGAACTCTGAAATTGAGGTAGTGGTATGTGAACAGGGCGGATTGATAGCCGCTATTACACCGAGCGGCAATTATTGAGGAGATCAACAGAAAACAGAAAGAGGATGAGTTCCTCAGAAAAGTAATCAATGAATTTGAGGCGAGTCCAAAAGCAGAATTTAGCATTGAGAATGAATGTTGAGATTCCGAAACAGAATGTGTGTTCCCGATATTCCGGAACTTAAGAAGAGGGTTTTAGACGAAGCCCACAGATCCGTTTTTGCTATGCATCCAGGCAACAATAAAATGTACCGGGATTTGAAACAGACCTACTGGTGGCCTAAAATGAAGAAAGAGATTGCAGAATATGTGTCTAAGTGCCTTCAGTGTCAGCAAGTTAAAGCTGAACATCAGAAACCAGGTGGTCTACTTCAACCTCTCCCTATTCCTGAATGGAAGTGGGAACACGTGACTATGGATTTCGTTTCGGCCTACCTCGAACTTCACGAGGTATGGATTCTGTTTGGGTTGTAGTTGATAGACTGACTAAATCCGCACATTTTCTGCCTGTCAAAACTACATTTACTGCTTATAGATTGGCTACCTTTTGTTGACGAGATTGTCCGTTTACACGGAGTCCCCGTGTCTATTGTGTCGGATAGAGATCCGAAATTTGTATCTAGATTGTGGAAGAGTTTGCAGGAAGCTATGGGAACAGAGCTAAGGTTCAGTACTGCATTCCACCCACAGACAGATGGGCAGTCAGAACGAACGATACAAACTTTAGAAGATATGCTTCGCATGTGTGCTTTGGATTTTCAGGGGAGTTGGGAAGATTATTTGTCGCTTGCAGAATTTGCCTATAATAACAGCTTCCACTCCAGCATCGGTATGGCACCATACGAGGCTTTGTATGGTAGGAGGTGTAGATCACCTATTTGTTGGACAGAGGTCGGGGATAGAGCTTTGCTTGGGCCAGAAATTGTGCAAGACACTTCTGAGAAAATCAAGACTATTCGCTCAAAGGCTCAAAACAGCTCAGGACCGACAAAAGAATTAGCAGACGTTCGGAGAAGACCTCTTGAGTATGAGGTTGGTGACCATGTGTTCATCCGTGTTTCTCCGATGAAAGGCCAAGTCAGATTTGGGAAAAAGGGCAAGTTGTCGCCCCGTTACAATCGGACCGTTCCAGATTCTGGAGAGACTTGGCCAGTTGCTTATAGAGTTGCCTTGCCACCGGGATTGAACAAATCCAAATGTGTTTCACGTGTCGATGTGCTGAGAGGTTACCTTCGAGACCCGTTCATGTGATTGATTATCACCGGGTTGCTATTGATGAAAATATGGAATATGCTGAATGGCCAGAAGATTGGTGACACGACAAGTGAAAAATTGAGGAAGTCAAGTCCATCCCAATGGTGAAAGTAGAATGGAAAGAACACTATGGGACGGATGCTACATGGGAAAAAGAGGAGGAAATGCGACTAGCTACCACATTTGTTTCCCGACGAAGGTAAATAAGTTTGGAGGACCAAACTTCTTAAAGGGGGGAGTCTGTGATACCCCTGTTCTGTATTATTAATTGTCCCTAATTTGTATGTGATTATGTGTTTTGATGATTTTGTGTCTATTATGTGATAATATGTGATTTTGAATTCATATCTGTTCACCGTAGGAATATCTGTTTGAATAATCCGCTTCGGGAATTAAATTGAGGGCCTTATCGGCCACAGAACCCGAATTGTTTACGCCTTGTGATTGGCAAAATTTTTAGAGCCTACGGTGAAATTTAATTGAAAATTGGTTCTGGTCAATTTAAACTGATTAAATCGATTAATTAAGTACCCCATTATTTTATATTAAAATAATTGTTAGTGGGGCTTGGTGTATATTTGCATTACACTCTCCTTTAGCTCTCTTAAAACTCAAAATCTGAGTTAGGCAATTGAGAGGGAGATAGAGGCCGGCTATAGGAGAGAGAAAGGAAGAGACTTGTGCAATTTTTGGCTCTAGCTTGGGAACCTTGAAGATTATTCAAGTTTTGGTCATAGATTGTGAGAATCAAGCTTCTAGGTAAGCCTTTGACTCTTGAATTCATGGAAGTAATGTGTGATCTTGTGTGTTCAAGGGTTGCTTGTACTCAAGAGCATGAGTTAAGCTAGTTTTGTTGGAATTAAAGCTTGATATAAGCATGCATGTGTGAAATTGTGTTGAAATAGCATGTATCATGTCAATTAAGCAAAAATTGGAATTTGATCATGCATGCAAGCTTGGTTTTGTTGAGTTTTGCACCAATTGCATCTTTGAAATGGGAATGAAGTCAAGATGGCCTTGCATGTTATGAATAATTAAAGATATGAGCTTGAATGCATGAACTTGTTATATTGGTGATGGGTTTGTCATGTTTTGAGACATGCATGTGTTTGATCCTTGAAATTGAGCTTCCTAATGGTGTAATCTTGTAAGGGAACCATGTTAGCATGATTATTTGGAGATTTGGGCCTTGCATGCAAGAATGGTAGCTGGGAAATTGGTTTGAAGCTCAAGAACACATTCTGGATTTTCTAGAAATTTGAGTCCCGCTCGAGCGGGGAGACTGCCGATCGAGCGGAGAAAACGGGCTCCCAGCATTTTTCTGCAGACATGGCTCCCGCTCGAGCGGGTAAGTTGGCGCTCGAGGGGGAGCTATGTAGGCAGGAGGTCCGCTCGAGCGGCCGATTTCGCGCTCGAGCGGGGAATTGAGGCAACCAGGACTTTTGCAGACCTAAGGGTCCGCTCGAGCGGGGAAGTCCACGCTCGAGCGGGGACCCTATTTGCTGAAATCCTGTTTCTGCATTTTGTGTTCTGTTTTCCGTTCTCTCTCACTTGCAAGCACTCTTAGGCATATGTTAAGCACTGTAAATGAGTTAATGAGATAAGAATGAAGCCTAAAGAGGGAAATGTGAATTTTGAACGGATTGAATGTTAATGACCCTTTTATGTTCATGGCATGTGTAGGGTCGAGTTCCAGGGCGAACCAATTAACCGATCACTGTGAGTAATATCTCGACAAGATATTTATAGTATGTCATTGTTTAATTGTTACTTCTGTGTAAGTTTGCAATTCATTGAATAATTGGGCCCGAGGCCGATGGAATTGAATAATTGGGCCTGAGGCCGATGGAATTGAATAATTGGGCCTGAGGCCGATGGAATTGAATAATTGGGCCTGAGGCCGATGGAATTGAATAATTGGGCCTGAGGCCGATGGAATTGAATAATTGGGCCCGAGGCCGATGGAATCGAATAATTGGGCCTGAGGCGATGGAATCGAATAAATTGGGCCTGAGGCTGATGGAATGAATAATTGGCCTGAGGCCGATGGAATTGAATAATTGGGCCAAGGCCGAGGATGGAATGAATGATTGGGCCTGAGGCCGATGGAATTGATTAATTGGGCCAAAGGCCGATTGACATGAATGATTGGCCAAAGGCCGTTTGTTCAAACTGTTCCAATAATTGCTTGTGTACTTGTTTATTTGATATTATTCACTGGCATTCGCTCACGCTCATTCATGTCATTGTAGGTGAGCCAGTGAGGACCAACCCCAGTCCCAGTGAAGTCAGCCAGAACAACAGGAGTTTGGGAGAGTCAGCCTAGGGTCTCACGCACGAGAACCAAACCTGCCCTTTTTGTTACATGTTTATATTCTGTCTTGTTGGCAAGGACCTTGTGTGTATTGTATATAGTTTGCTATGGGTTGACGTCAGTCTAGATGATCCTGTCTGTAAAGAATTTATGCTACTGCACCTATGATGTGGGTTATTAACATATATGAGTTTTGGTTTGTTTTGGTGTGCATATAAACACAGCTCTATGGACAAAGTTTTGAATTTTACTTCCGTTTGGCCCCTTTACTCTGATGAGTTATGTCTGAATTGTATGGAGGCCGTAGGTAATCTCAGGATTACTGGCCGGTTATGTCCTTAACCCTTAGGGCGGGTTCGGGTCATGACAC